>JABSSW010000076.1:0-152802 GCA_018902385.1 Physcia stellaris
ATTTGATTGTTGTGATTTGAATTTTGATTGATGAATTTATCGACGCTAACGTACATTTTCGTGTTTTGAATTAAATTAAATCGCGTATTTGATGTTAATTCTATTTGTTTCTGTGTTTGTTTGCGCTGAAATGTTAAAATTTGTTTGTTTTTGTTGTGACGTGCTGTTCTGTGATTTGCTTGTTGGATTTACGAATTTCAATATATTTTTATAGCGTCAAAATGTATGCAAACTTCGCGTATGTCGGGATAATTCGTAATATCAATTTATTGTCTGTGTCTTTACGTCGCAATTATTGTTATTTTGCTTTCTGAATCGTTCACGTTTTCAGTTTTAAAAATTGACATGTTTGTTTTTTTGTTGAAAATTTCTCGCTCGATTTCGTTTTTGAATTGTCTGTTTTCGACGTTTCGCAATTTTTTCAGATTTTGCGTAACTCGCGCATTCGATTTGACAATTGCGTTTTTCGCGTTTTCCGAAATGTTTCGTTTGATTTTCACAATTTTCATATGACGATGAATTTATTCATGCAATAAAATATTGATTTATTTTTTTCTAATCGTTTGTTTAGCGTTTGCGATATTTTCATTTTTTTCGTTTTCATTAATATTGATTGCGATTTTGAATTTGCGTCGTCACGACTATATCAAGTTCGAGTAAAAAAACATGAAACACAGAATATAATTCATATTGTTTAAACAAATCGAAATTCGTAAATTTGCATATCTTATTTTCTTGACAATTTCAAAAAATTCAATTGTTTATGATCAATTTTTTCTTGAAACGCAATGTGCGTATATTGATTTCACGCAACATTTTTTTTTCAAATTCAAAGTTTTCATTATATGATTTTCATTATAATATTTGACTTGCTGTTCGAAAATCATTTTTTCCTATTTCCATTAAATGCGCTCGATTGCTTCGCAACGTTTTTGCTCTGTCTGTTGCAAATGCTGTTTTTCTTTGAAAATTGTTAAAATCGTCGTTTAACGTCGCAACGTATTCGAACAAAAATTTTTGAAAAATTTGATCGATGTTTGAATGCTTGCTATTATTGTAAACAAATTGTGTCATAAATAGCAATTCTGATCAATTATTTTGCTTGAAATTGCAATACACGCAAATAATGTTCGAACACAACATTTTGTTTTTGTTTGCTTTCGTTTGTTTGTGAATGAAAAACAATGCTAAATTTACGTTTCGTTTTTCAAATTTCAGCACAAAATAAATCAAAATTGCTTGTGAAAAAATTTTCGATTTGAAATAATGTTACGCATCATTTCATGACGACATACATGAATTTTCGTCATAGCAAGTTCAAAATTTATCGCGTTTAACGTTTTTGTGATTGTTATGTACGTTGCGTATTTCGTCAATTTGTTTATCAATATTAATATTGAATCGTTAGTTTTTCAGTATAAAAATTTCTAGCAAAAAAACATATTTGTAATGAAATTCATGATAATTGTATCAAATGATTGTTTTCATTTGATGAGATTGCTATTATATCGTCATAAAATTTATGTCGATGAATTCGCATTCGTTGACAATTTGAACAAATGCGTACATAATTTGTTATTTTTTAATCATGTTCAAATCAAAAATATTTGCGTCGCAACATTTTCGATTTTTGTTTGCGCAAAATGTTGACATTTGAATCGTCATGATTCGTACGAAAAATTTTTTGTTTTGTAACGAAATTTTCAAACACATAAATTGCGAAATCACGACGAAACAATTCATCTTTTTCAACATTTCATTTCGAAAATTCGTTTTGTTTGTTTGCGTATTTTTGACGTCGTTGTTTTTGACAACAAAACGTTTTTGTTGTAATTTGAATAATCGCGCAATCGTTGATTTTCGCAATTTCAAATAAAATTTTTCGATTTCATAATTTGATGAACTAAAAATCGAAATGCGACAATGTTTAAAATTTTGCAAATAGCATTTATCGAAAACTTTTCATTCGAAACAATATTTCGAATATTTGTCGTAACAGTGTTACGCAATCGCGTTGTCGATGTTGCAAATTTGATTAAAACAAACACACGTTGATCGTTTTGCAAATCAGACTGATAATTTTGATTGCGAAACTTGTTTCGCAAAATAAACAAAAATTTATCGTTGTTTTTGTCGTTATCGTTCGATTTTATAAAATCAAATTTTCTCGACGACGCGTTCGCAAAATTCAATTTGTTTTTGCGATATTTTATATTGAAATCAAACGCAATTAATTTTTCAATTCAACGAATCTGTTTCGCATTGAATTTTTTGATTGTTATAAAATATCGAAAATTGTTGTGATCAAAAATAACGCGAATGAAATGTTTGTTATTTTGCAAATAATGTTTTCAATTTTTGAAATCAAATATTATCGCATACAGTTTTTTGTCATGCGTATTTCAATTAATTTTTGTTTTTTTGAATTTGTAATTGAAAAACGCAATGAAATGTCATTGATCGTTTTTGTTTTTGATTGAGCACATTATCTGTTTCGCGATCAAAAGCATCAATTTTCATGCGTAATTTCGTTTTTGATCATAATGCGTAAAAATAAAAACAGTCGTGAATTTAATTTTGAACTCGTTGAACGCAATTTTAGTTTTCTTTGTCATAACAAATGAAAAACGATTTTTTTTTTTTTTTCATATCACGCGTCAAATTCGTAAATGATGTTACGATTTGCGAAAATTTTTTAACAAAACGTTTATAAAATTCAACAAAATTTAGAAAAATCATGATATTTTTCGCATTTTCGAATTCAAATCAATCGACGATTGCGTTTATACGCGAACGTTTCATTTGAATATCATTGCGCTCAACAACGAAATTTAAAAAGTTGATTTTTCTTTGTTGAATTCGCATTTTTTCAGCTTGACATACAAACGATAACGTAACAACGTTTTGAACGTCAAACGAACATGTTTTCAATGTTGTTGTTTGATTTCTCAAAGTAAATCAACACATCATTCAGATATACATCGCAAAAAACGTCAATGTATGATTTCAATGTTTCATTAACATAAAATTGAAAAATAGCAAAAACGTTAACAAAATCGAAAACATAATTTGATACTCGTATTGTTCATAGCGAATACGAAAAGCAATTTTTCATTCATTTTTTTGACGAATACGAATTTTATGATACGCATTTCGAATGTTTATCTTGATGAAATGTTTAGCGTTCGCGAAGCGTTTTAGCGTTTCAAACAGCGACGACAATGAATAATTGTTTTTGATCGTGATTTCGTTGAGTTTTCGATAATTCACACATAAACGCAAGCTGTCGTTGATTTTTGACAAACAACACAGATGTTTTCGTAAATGCGTTGAAAAAACGAATTCATTTTTTCGTCAACGCGTTTTCGAAATAATTGCGTATAACAATAAATTCGTCATGCGACATATTGTATATAAATTCAAAACGCGATTTCTTGTTTGATTGCAAATCGATAACATGTTCGATTTAATTATGCGTATTCAAATTGTTCGACAGCGTTTTGAAAAAAATATTTCGATTAGCACGATAAATCAAAAAATGCCAGTCGATACGCCCGGAGATAAACATAACCGTTAGCTGACAGCGTTTTGTTTGATATTCAATCAGTCTGAAAAATGTTAAAAAAAGCATTTGATATGACATTGCGACATAAACGATGCGATTATGATAATGATAATAATTAAATCGGCCAATTTTCGCAAAACAAAATCGACGAAATTTTTTGAATTTTTCTATAATTATCATCACGATATAATCAACGACGATCATATCAACGAATGTCAAAATCGACAATATTCAATCGTGAATATTTAAAAATCATGTCGTATTCACACATATCCCGATCGTTCAAAATCGTACATTTTGTTTTTTACATGTTTTTTATTATTTCGTGTCAGCGATACGCACGTTTTTATAATGTTTATACATTTGAATCACACGATCGTCAACAATTTTTACATGCTATTTAACAATTTTTTTGAATTCAAACAATCGTGATTTGCTTGACAAAAATTTGTGATATAAAATTCGTTCGACATTAAAAATCAATCAAACAAATAATCATTGCATTGTTGTTTGCGTAACAAATGCTTTAATTAATAACGTAATTATCAAAACACGAAATTCTATTTTGTTTTAAATTTATTTTCAATGTTTCAACGACAAACATCAAATTCGTTTTTTTTTTCGACGATTGATTTTGATTTGGTTGCGTTTTTTTGAATTTCAAGGCATAATTTTCACACACAAAATCATTTGTTATGCGATTGATTTGTAACATAAAAACACGTGACGTTTTTCGAATTTTGAAAATACGAAATTGATTTGATTTCGTTTTCATTTTTTTTTCATTTGTTGATTTTATTTTTGATTTCGAAAATTGATTTTGATTGTTTTTGGCGTTATTAGATTAATATTGCGAAACTTTTGTTTTTATTTTGTCGTCATCATTCTTCTTCATTTCGGCGATTTTCGATGATTTTCATTATTCTGTTTTGTTTTATTGGCATTGTTCGACGATTTATTTAAAATATTATCGTCGACGAGCAATTAACTGTATTGACAAATTGACAGATGCTTAGAAATAAAAGAAATCAATTCGTGAACGTTCCGCATTTTACCACGTTGAAGTCGCGATATGACATAATTTTGATCGACGAATTTTTTTGTCGTTTTCGTTCGAAAACGTGACGTTTGATTTGACACCGCAGTTTAATTAAATATTGATTGAACGCACTTTCTATCGATGTTTTGTCGAAACAATTGTTTGGCGTTACCCCGATGACAATAATCGTGTTCATGACACGAATCATCGATTGCTAAGCAAACGTCGACAAATAATTTTTATATTGTTTTAAGTGTTTGTTTTCAGATTGAGCATCGAAAACATATATTACGTCATTAGTTTTTTTGTCGTTATTGAAACGACGTCGATCAGGTTGTTTCATTTTTTTCTGTTTGAAAGTTAACAAAATCGAAAACGATATCACTTTTCTGTCAGCGCAATCAACTTTTCGGATTGTTTCAATTTTGGCGTTTTGCGTGTTTGAAAATTTTGATCGTGCGATTCGTTTCTTGATATGCGAAAACGAATTTTCATGTGTCATCGCTGTTGCGACGACGGCGGCGAAATTTCGATTACGTTTCGTTTCGTTTGATCAAAAATATTTTAAATCGTTGATTTGATTGATTTTACACGATACGCGTTTTCATTTGTTTTTGTCGTTGGAATAGACAACAACAAACACAACGACGTCGTTATTTGACGACAACGAAACAAATTCATTTTTTCGTTGTGTTTAACTTTAACTAAAATGCGTAACAAATGTTGAATTGAAAAATTGATCAACATTTGAAATCAAAATTCGAAAATTGAAATGTGTTTAATTGAAACGTCGATATCATTAAAATCGACAAAATCACATTGTTTTTCATCAGAATTTTCGAATTGAACAATCGTCGAACAATTGATAATTCGATTGATAAAAAAGAAAACATAAAAGATTGTTTGATGAAATGATGTTTTGATTGTGATGCAATCACGATACGATCGCACGATCACGAGTCTGCGAACGAGTTTCGCGACGACGAAACGCATTTGTTGAGCTGAACATTTTTAATCGAAGCGATTCTTGATGTAAAACAATTAAAATTGTAAAAATGTAAACATTGCGTACTAAAATGTGCGAATAATAATATGAATTGCTATGATAAATGTTAAACACATAATAAAACTAATTGCTAAAGAAACAAAAAAAGTTCGTGAAATTTCGAATATATAAGCACGAGATGCGACAGCTAGATTCGCAGCGTTTTAACGTTCGTTTGATCGACTTCGTTTAAATTACAAATTGTTTTGATTATTGTTTCGTTTATTTTGTTATTTACATGACATAAACGATTGAAATATTTTAATTATTTTGTTTTTCGAATATATTTTAAATTTTTGCAAATCAATTATGTTGACGACGTTTCGAATAATCGTTGCGATATATACAAACAAATCAAAATTAAACGAAAATTCAATCGAAACGAAAATATCAAACGAATTTCAAAATTTTTTCACATAAATACATATTGATTTTGTATTTATTTCGATATTCGATTACGAACAAAAAACGTGTTATATCGCGTTAAGATTTATGATTGATGTCGAAAAATTGATATTTATACAATTAAAAACAAAACAAAATAAATAATTCATTTTTCGATTTACATTTTTATGATTGAAAATCAATATAATGTGAAAATCAAAATCGTCGAAAACTGATTATAATTTCGAATTTCGAAATATCAAATTCGATGCATTTTTGATTTTCAAAATCATTTTATTCGAATTCGTTTTTATCGACGTTCAAAACGTAAATAAAATCGTTGAAATTTATTAACGTACAATTATAATCATGATTGAGCGACGTTATTTGATAACGACATATTTGATTTTTTGTGATCGAACGTCATTTTAATCATGACATATATCAAAAAACGTCGTTTTCGATTTTTTTGACGACATAAATTTTATCGAAAAATTTATCGACATTGTTTCAAATTTTTTTAATTTACATTTATTTGAAATCATCGTTTACGTCGTCAAAAATTCGAAACACAAAAATTATTTCGAATTTCGCGATGACAAAAACATTTTCATTGATACGACGACGACACGATTTATCGTGTATGAATTTCATTTTTAACGACAACGAAATACGCAAAATCAAAAACGTCGATTTTTACGATGTCGCAATTTTCAAACAATACACGATTTTTAACGAAATCATTGCGTTTGAACAAAAAAATATTTTATTATTTTAAACACAATTTCAAACGTTATTGTTTCGAAAATTATCATATTCAAAAATAAATCGATCATTTTTCGCAAAATCAAATTCGCATCAAAAATTTCATAAAATATATTTTCAATCATTTTTCATAAATTTATTATCATGCGTTCAAATCGTCAAATCAAACAAATTAATTTTTTATGAATTCATTTGTTTATTCGATTATATCAAACAATACGACAAAAATATTTAACGTTGTTATAACAAAATTATTGACAAATTGAAAATATTTTTCGACGATTTCGTCGTTTTTTTGAATTGTATCGACGAAAATTTTATTTTCGTCGAACGTTTTTCGAATAATACAATGATTCATGCGTTGTTAATTCAATTTTATTGTTAATTGATTTTATCGAAATTCAAAACATCATAAATTTTGAAAATTTCGTTGTTTTTTCAACAATATAATGACAACGAATTCAACACATAATGTCAAAAAGTCGTCGCATGTAATTAATTGTATTGAAATTGACGAAAATATTAATTATGCAACGATATTAATTACATGTTGAAAAATTTTTTATTTGCGATAATCATTCGACTAATCGTTTCGATGATTCGCAAACTCGTTGATTCGAATTTGACAAAAATTCGAAATCAAAATCATCGCATTATTTTTTTTTAAAATTTCGCGAAATTTCGACGAATTCGTTTCGTTGTTTTTCATATGCATGTTGTCATAAACGATCGTTAAATGCATCAATTTAACTTCTAAATTTCTTGAACAGTACATAGTGTTCATTTGAAAGCGTCAATGTACGTGAAGCGATCATTTTAATGCGCTTTCGTTTTTTCAGTGATTTCATTAAACGATTAGAATTGATTTTCAGTAATTGCGTTCGTTCGTTTTCATTAACATTGTTCAATGTTCATTGAGTTTTTGCTATTTCGTTAATTATCTGATGAGATTCAATTTTCAAATCGTACAAAAATTGCATGTGAATTCGTCTTTTTTGAATATCTGTGATGAAAATCGATTATCAAATGCGATGTTGTTTTCAAATCAATATATGTGTATCAATCGAACGTTGTATTAAAATTGTTTTGATTTAATCATTTCATTCGATATTTTAGACAACTTTTAGTTTTTGTGATTGAATCATTATTTTTTTATCAATTTTGAAATTCAGAATTTCGTTTATTTTTCACAAATTTTCATTAACGTCGATCGCAACAAATGACGACTGTACATTTTGTTGTTCAAACATCGAATTTTCATCATCGAAATATAAAAATCAAAAATGAAATATCGAGAAACATTCTTTTCGTAATTTGCGACAATTTCAATTCGTAAACACAATTGTCAATCATTCGTATGATTTTGAAAAAATTCAAATTTTTATAATCGAAATTTTTGTTGAATCGCATGATTTTTAATATATCGCGCATCGAACATGATCATGTTATTTATTTTGAATTCGAATCACAAATGTTCGATGTGCGTTAACATATTTTCTTGTTTGATTTGAAATCATTTGAATTTCTTTTTCAAATATTGTTTTAATTTATTTTGTTTAACAATGAATTTATCGACATTTTTCATTTTTTCGTCGTTGCACAAATTCGTCAATTATCGAAATCGATAATTTCAAATTTGATTTAAAAATATAACTTTTAGTGATCAAAAATGATTCAATGTCACTTGATGCGTTTTTGTTGAAATTGTTTTCGAATTTCGTTATAAAAAAATAATCGTATTAGTCGTTCTGACTGAAATTGACGTAAATTCTCAGATATTGTTTGAAATTTGCATTGACGTTTTCGATTTGATCGTTTGTTTTTGAATGTCAAACGATAAAAAATTTAAAATGAATGTTTATTTTTCGCACAATCGTTGTCAAAAATAAAACACAAACTGAATGTTTCGATTTGATATTATTGAATTTGAATAATTTTTTCTTTTCATATTCATTTTATGAAAATCTATATCACGACATTGACTTTCAAAGAGTTTAATGAAATATATTTTTTTTTGAAAAGTTTATTCATAGAACACTTTCTATAAAAAAAAAGTCCGTTTTTCTTATCAAGAAGTTTTCCCGATCGGAACATCAGTCGTAGAAATTCAAGAACATCAACTTTCATTGCATTCTCATTCACAATCAATCATTATGCACACAGATTCATGAAATCATCAAATTGTAAAATTAACTCAGCGCATTTCAACGCATCAACAATCATTACAAACGAAATATATCAAGAATGTTGTGAGATTCAGAAGTATCGAGATTTTCGAGCTCGTCAAGTTTGCTCGCAAATCAGAGTTTGATTTCGACTCATTTCAAAATCTTTTGTTAAATTCGATGTTTTCATCAATACTTAATTCAGATTTTCAAAGAAAAACGATCATTCTTTCATTGAATTTAGCACGAACATCAAAACAATTTGAACTCATACAATTGCTGTGCAGTTTGCACATCAATCAATCAATCACATGAAACTTTGATTTGTTGACATTCAATTATAGAACAGATTAAACGCATTTCAATGAATCAAAAATAACGAAAATCGATTCATTAACGCAAAAATTATGATCGATGTAAGTTATATGTTTTGTTGAAAAACTTGTCGAATGATCGAAATCTCGCAGAATTTCATTTGTTTATTTATCTATCTATTTATCTATTTACTTATTTATCAACTTGCTCATCTGCACGTTCGTTATGAAAGATTTTCTCGATTTTGATCTGTGTATCAATGTCTTTTCACGAGAACAAGTTTTTAGACGCGCGAAAAAGCGAAAAATGCGTCACAAACAACAATCGGATTCTCGCTTTCGATTTACTTTTTACTCTTTCTTTTTCTTTTCTTTTTCTTCTTTTTTTCTATCGACGATTGAAATCGTCTGCTCGAAAAATGAATGTTTCAATCAACAAACAATCTTTTATCGAACATAATGTCGAACATACATCGACAATCTGTTCGATTTCGTCAAAAATATACTTTACTCAACTCGACGTCTCATTTTCGATGTTTTCTCATTGAATGAAAAATTAAGAAATCGATCGAAACGATTGATTGAGCGCGTTCAGATTGAGACTAGATTTCAAAAGTTGCATGATTAATTCATACAATTTTTGATGTTTTCGAATTCATGAGTTTCGATCGAATTCTCAAAACTCGATACAACATCATTAAAGAGAATTTACTCAAAGTCATCGTCAATTCAGAACGTTGCGATGAGTTTTACAAACAAACTTTTCACGATGTCGACGACGAAAAGATTGAAACTGCAATTCGTTTTCAAATCGAATATCATCGAGCGACTATTGAAGTCGAATCAGAAAACAACAAGAAGATGCAAAATGACTCGAATTGAATATTTCTAAAACGTTTCAAGAAACGCAAGAAATGAATCATGATCGACTTTCTCAGAAAATCGTTCGTGTATGAATCGAAATTATTGAAGACGTTTTCAGTCAATTCGACTTTTCTGAACAGAATACGTTCGTATTTGATCAATATATCGTCGTTTTCGTTTTCGTCTTGAGCGAAAACAATTAAATAATTTCAACTTATCAACGTTGTTGAAAATCTGCGAAAAAAAAATCATATTGCAGTCTTTAAAAATCAACATACGTACATAGTATTCAGAATGATCGATATCAGAACAAATACATTCTGAAACTCTATTGCGCTATATTGAACGAAAATCATGATATGTTTCGAAGATGTGCTCAAATGACTGCAATTTCTGCAATTCAAACTTCATGTTTGACATTGAGACTTTTCAAGTTACTTCAGATTTGCGACATTTTTTCTCGATCTGACTAACTCAAAATCTATTTGACGATCAATCATCAAAAATGTAGTTTGTCGTTGCAGTTGATTTGCAGCTTGCACATCAATCAGCAATCAAATATGATTTTCACTTATTTGATCAGAAATGTAAATCAAAATAAACGCATTTCAACGTTGCAAAAATAACAGAAATCGATTCATTATCGCAATAATTTTGAAACTTGAAAGATCATGCTAAAATGTGTTTGTAAAACAATTTCTCAACAACGTCTGCAAAGCAAATATGCGATATTCATCATAACTCAATGCGCACTCGTTCGATTTTCGATGTTTTTGATTTTTTAAATAGTGTTCATTTCGTATTTCAAAACGAGTCTTCGAATGTATAGTTTACTTACTGAATTAAAATGCTATTAAAATGCGAAATCGATAAGATCGCAAAACGAATGCGAAACGATTTCGCAATCTTATCAGATCTGACTCTAACTCTGAAAAATCTCGACAAAGTTTTTTAAAAAAACTTCCGAATCTACTTGTTATAATTATAATGTGTTTGTAATTTTTATCGTTACGTTTGCATATCGATAAAAATGTTATGAAATCTATCGATATGTTTTGAGAATAGCGATTCGATATAGATAACGATTTCAACAATTTTTGTTTATTTTCTCGATATGTTTTGATTTTTGCATTGATGACAATTGTTGACGTATCGAATCACTGTATCAGTCATGCGTGATCAAAAATAATGCGTAAAAATTTTATCATAAATTGTCGCTTTGTCGACATGTTCGCTCGATGATGACTCGTGTATTTGTTTAAACATTGTTGAAAAAACGTCATCATTATGAAATACGTAAAGTTTGTTTTTTATTCAAAATAATTCGTTTTTATTTCGCAGTTTTCTAGTTTTAAACGTATTTCGATTTTGATAATGTTTGTCGATATTCGTTTTAAATCATTGCGTTTACTTTTCATTATTTTTTGTAAAATGATGTCGTCTGAATATATCGTTTTTATTTGTTTTATTATATCGAATTGAAACATGAATGAATCAATCGTTGATTTTCTTTTGATTTTTCAATTGTTGATTTTTCAAAAACACGTTTTGCAGACGATTTTTCATCTGATTTTCGTTTGCAAAAAGTTTTTCGTTCAATTCGTATAGCATCGTCGCTAAAATAATAATTTTTTTCTGATTTTCATTCATTAACAGCGATGTCAATTTGATAACATTGCGAATTTTCTCGTCGAAATAATGAAACTTTAATAAAATTCGATGATTGAATTGTTGACGTTAAATCTTGTTGTTTTTCAAATAAATTTTGAAATCGTCGAATCAAATTGTCAAATTTGATGTTTTGTATTTTCGATTTGTACGTTATTTTAAAATTGAATTCGATCAAAAATTCGATTCATTTAATTTGTCGACGATTTAATTGTTTTGACGTCATGAAATGTTTCAAATTCTTGTGATCGATGAAAATTTTAATAAAATTTTCATCGACGTGTTTACGCATTTTGATCGTTATTTTTCGAATGTTTTTATTATTGTCGACAGTTTTTTGTCGTAAATTTCGTAATTGCATTTTGTCGACGACATTTTTTTTTGAACATGTAAACAACGAAATGAAATTTGTCGTTCGATTTTATTTGATTGAAAATTGCGACGACGACAAAATCGAAAACATCAATTTTTATTCACGTTTTATTATCAAAATTAAAATGTTGCAATATTGATGTCGTAATAAATGTTAATTTCAGAATTCGAAACGCGACTTTTTCGAAATCATTTGAACTTCATGAAAATGCGAAATTTTTTTTTCATTTTTTGTCAGTTTATTCAAGAATGTGATTATTTTGAAATAATCAAAAATGAATTTTTATAGAAATTAACGAAATCGAAAAAGTTTGAACGTTTTTGACGCATTTGAGTGATTTTCAATTGATTATGACATCAATTTTTTTAGAATTCATCGTGATTTCATTCGTTGTTATGATCAATTCGAAATATTTAATTGATATCACAAAAATTCAGATTTGTCGATGTTGAAATACAAATTCGTTTTTTTAATTTGATTAAAATTTTAGATACGTGATTCACGTGAACTTTTTTAATGTCGTTGTAAACAATGACATCATTTGCGTATTTGAACAAAAATCGTCAAAATATTTTCTCAATGTGACATTGATAAATGTTTGAAAAATTTTTGAAACGTTGCACAATTCGAAAAACATAATCGCATATTCGAATAATTCGTAACGAATTAAAAATGCTATTTTTTTTTTTTTTTTTTCTTTGATGCGTATTTCGTTGAATGCGATTATAATGTCGAATTTGCTGTAAATTTTGATCGAACACAATTTCGTTAATGTTTTCTAATCAACGAAAATGCGTTTTTATTTTTGATTGTCAAAACATTGAAAATTCTATAATCAACGCACATTCGCAAATCGTTTTCGAATTTTTTTATTATCAAAATCGATGTTGCGTATTCGAAAAAATTTGATTTGATAAAATTTTTGCTTAACATATCGTCGATATATTTTTTAATCATTTTGACTTGATCACGAAACAATTCGTACGTTTTTTTTGTTGAAAATGTCGTTTCGAATTTCAAATCAATGCGATGATTTCAATTTTTTGAAAAAAATTTATTTGTTTCGACAAAACTGAAAATTTTGACGTATTTGTGAAATTCGACGAAAATTCTTTTTTTCAATTGTTTTTCGTGAGCGAAATTCTGTCAATTTTGTTAAAGAATTTTTCAAAGTTTTCGACGAAAATTGTCGTTATGTTTATCGCAAAAGAATTCGTCAACATGTATTTATTTTGTTTTTGAATTTATTGACATTTCAAAATATTCGAATCACATTGTTATAATTTGATTTTTGTTTTGAATCGTCATTTTCATGAATGCAATAGTTGTAATTTCTGTTATGTTTGCATCGATAAATGATTTTTTGTTTGACGATTTTTTGATGTCGAAATTGTAAACAATCGTTGATTGATAATTGTGAATGCAATTTTCTAAACAATGATCGAATGCAAAAATTATTGATTTATTTTCACAAAATATATTCATTGAGTGCTGCTTCAATCATGACATATTCAAAATCAAATCGAATTTTCCTAAAATTGTTATCAAACATCAAATTTCATTGACATGTTTTTTCAGTTGAAACTTTACTCGAATCATGCGAATAATATTGAAAACAAATTTGTCATCGACTAATCGAAATTTGATGAATTTAATGAAAATCATGATATCGAGCTTGTGTTGTTTCACGAAATTGACATTCACGAAATTCGACGTCGAAATTTCTGTATTCGTCATAATTGATGCCTTTGTTGTTTCTGATGAAATCTGAATTTTGTCTTGAAAATTCAACTGTCGTTCATTGATGACTTTGAATTGCAAAACGTTCAAAATTAATGACGATAACTTGACGATATTGAAATGCGAATCGACTATATGTTCGAGCTGTCTGATTCGTTTGCGCATCTCTTTGAAAAATTCTCGAACACGACTTTGTTCAAAAATCTTCAATTTTTTTGCTCGTCGTCGATCGATTCGAAAAATTCATCGTTCAACAAATTGCTTTTTTCAATTTTTATTTCGTTTCATTTCATTTCGAATTTCGCGAATTGATTATGATTTTTTTTTAAAATCAGATTTTTGATTTTGCACGAAACATTTTGTTCGTTGATTCGATGATCGAATTTAAAACATTTGTAACATTTCTTTTCGATTTTGAATTTGTTGACAACATGAAAAAAAATTGAAATAAATTGTATTTTGCGTTTTTGTTTTTGATTATTCGAGTCGTGAAAAAAAATATTAACGATTTTGTTCTTAATTACACGAAAATTGTATTCGTAATTCGAATTCTGAAAATTTTCGAAATTTTGAATTCGAAATGACGATCAATGTCATTCAAAAATTTTTTTGATGTGTTATCGTTTTTATTTCTCGAACGAATTTATGATAATTTTTGCATTTCGATAAATGAATCATCGCATTAATCAAGCGCTTGATAATAATTTTAAATAATTGATTGATTTTGAATGTATCAATCAAATTCAACGATATCATCAAATTATTAAAACGATTCAAATATTGTTCGAAAATTTCGTTTTTGTTTTTGAATTTCATAAAGAATTTGTTTTCGAAAAATTCATTGTATACATTATTTATTTTATCGAAATTATCGCACACGTTTTTCAAATCGTTTATTAATTTTTCAATGAATTTATACGAATACGCGTTATCATAATCGACACGATGTTCAATGATATTTCAGATTAATTTTTTACAATGATTTCGTGCGTAATAGATTTTATTTTTCTCGTTAAAAAATTGTCATGAATCTGATTCGAGTTTGATTTTTAGATGAATTTTTCATTGCTTTCATTCGTCATGATTTTCATAAAAGTTGAAAATGTCTTGATATTTAATTTTATGCTCGTGTTGAATACGAAATATCAACGAGTGTTTTTTTGAAAATGTTGACTCATGAAAGCGCCCGAAAACTCGTTCTTGAGAAAATATAATTGATTTTCGCAAAAGATTTCTAAATAACAACTCGATGAAATTTTTTCATGTCGAAAATTTTGACGTTTAAATTTTTACGAATATTTTTCTGATCAGAATCATCAATGAAATTTTTTTGACATGTTTGTTTATTGATGATATCTAAAATTTTCTTTTTCAAAGCTGTTTTATTCAATCGAAAAATTTTTATTTTTTCGACTAATTCATTTTCTCGCGTTCGATGTTGATTTCGACAACGTCTCATTCGAACAATTTTCATCTTTTGATGAGCTAAATTCTTGTCGACAACTTGACTGAACAACAACTGATTTTCCGTTTGAATTAATCGAAATTGAAAATCAGAAAACTTCTGAATTTGAACGATATTCTGTCGTTTTTGTTTTTTCAATTGAATATTTGCTTTCGCATATTTTTGTTGAATCTCTTGTCTCAACTTTTTTATCAAATTCATTTCATCAAAGAACATAAAGATATTTTGCATTCAATCAGTTGATCGATCGACAACGCTTTTCTTAAACTCATCAATGTTTTTCACTACAAATGAGATTGATGATTTGACATCTTTGTCAACAAATTTAAAATATAAGTTCATCGTCTCTTCTTTTGCGATAATAATTTTTTGATTCGAAAACTCGAATTCGATGATAAATCGTCGATGAAATTGTTTGTGTCGAAATCGACGTCGAATTTTGATGATCGAAAATGTGATCTGAAAATCATCTTTTCGTGTCGACGTATGAAAATTTTCGAATGCGATTTTTTGTGAATTCTCATTTTTTTCATCTTTTTTCGATTTTGAGTCAAATATGTCGTGCTTCAACAACGAATTCGAAAAATCAAAAATTTTCGATCTATAGAATTCTTTTTGAATGATTTGATTTTGAATGTTTAGAACTTTTTCATACGATTCAGTCGAATATTGAAAACTGATTTTTAAAAAACTGATTTGATTGTTCGAAAAAAATTCTGATATTCGATAAAAGAATGTTTTTCAGCAAAAAAATCAAAATAATGAATAAATTTTCGAATTCGATTGATACGATTTCGATTTGTCATGTTGACAATGATATGTTTTGTAAATATTTCAGATTTCGACTTTGAGTGAATAAAAAAATTTAAACGAATCAATTTAGATATGAGATTTTCTGAATTTTGATTTTTTGATTATGTAATAAAGTTCGAATCTTGAGAATTTTCGAAAATTAAAGTAAGAAAAATGTTTGAAAATTCGAAACGTTATTTAAATGATAAATATGTATGATTTGACATTTCGAAATAATTGTTTCGAAATGTTTGAATGATAAATAAAATGTGATTTTTGATGAATTGTAAAAAATGTAACACGAATTTCAACATTATGATTTATCGTTCACGATGCAAACATTAAAAAAAAAATTCGTTCAATTTGTATATCGAGCACGATGTTTTCGATAAAGATTCTTTTTTCGCGTTCTGATATTAGTTTTTCAAAATGAGTGTTACATTGATATTTTCAATCGTAATTTTCAAATCACGATATTTTCGTCAAAATTGAATAACATTCGAAAAATTATTATTGTGTCATAAAATTACAATTTTCGACTTACGATATTCTCGCCAAAGTCGAATAATCTCGAAAACTATATATTACATTGATACTTTCAATCGTAATTTTCAACTCACGATATTCTCGCCCGAGTTGAATAATTAGTTAATGAAAATTCTTTCTTCGCGTTCTGAGATTTTACTCTCTCAAATTGAGATAGACGATTGTTACAATGCGTCGAAATCGTTTTCGTCATACGTCAAACTGAGTATTTTTCATACATGAATATACAATCACGATTGTTTCTGAAATCGTTTTCAAATAAATGATTCGCATCGACGATAAATATTGCGTATTGAAGTCGTTCGAACATTATCAATACGAAATTGACGAATAATTACATTTTTTGAATAATCGTCAAATTGTCAAATAGATGAATAATTAATATTGTGTCAAAAAGTCGTCGCATGTAATTAATTGTATTGAAATTGACGAAAATATTAATTATGTAACGATATTAATTACATGTTGAAAAATTTTCTATTTGCGATAGTCGTTCGACTAATCGTTTCGATAATTCGCAAATTCGCTCAATTCGAATTTGACAAAATTCGAAATCAGAATTATCACACATAATCACAAATTATAAATAATTCAAATTCGTCAAATTGAATGAACGTTGTCGAAAACGAAATTCAATTTTTGAACAAAAACAATATATGAATTTTGATAAATCGTACGTTCGATAATCGAAAATTTTTAAACGATAAATGAATTTTCAAAATCAAACGAAATGTTGAAAAAAATTCGTTACAAAATTCGATGAATTGTTAAAAATTATTTGCAACAATATGGCATTGATTTCGAACAAATTTTTGTTTTCGTGATCAAATCAATGATTTTCGAATTTTGTTCGTCATCGTCGCATTTTTGAATTTGAAAATCGAACAAATGAACGTCAAAATTGTTTTTTTTACGATTTCATCGATACAAAAATATACGTTAAATATTTCGAAAATTACAACGAAAAAAATTTTGCAAATTTCACAAAACTTTATACGATTTTAAACAATTTTTTCGTTTATGATACGAACGTTTAACAAAAAAATTTTGAAAAATTGAATTTGCATTATTTATACGTCGATCACAACATTTTTGCAACGACGAAAAATTTCAAAAATTTCATATTCATTTTTTGAATTGACAATATCAAAATCATTGTTTTTTTATCGTCATAATCAACAAAATCAAAAAAAAATTGTTCGTTGTTTTCGAAATGTTTGATATGAAATCAATTAATTTTTATTTAAACATAATCGTCATCAAAAATCGTGATTGCAAAAAAATTCAATTGATTAAAAAATTTATATCAAACGCATCGTTATCAAATTTGATCGAAATGAAATCAAATCAATACATATTTCAATGCGAACGAATTTCGTTTCGATTTTTAACGAAAATTAAATTTTTGAATTCGACACAAAAAATTGTATCAAATCAAAATTGATTTCGTTATGTTTGTTATAATCGAAATCAAATCAAATGTTTTTAACGTCATTTTTATCGTCAATTGTTTCGTTCAAAATTCAAACAAAATTCACATGAACGTCGTAAACGATATTTTCGATTATTTTAATATCATTAATCGTTTAAACATTGTTTACGAAAAAAAATTTGAATTTATAAAATTATTGCGACGTCAATTACGATGACGATTTGATTATTAAAAAATCAATTGACGTTTACGTTTTCATTTTCAATAAAAAATCAATAAATTGAATATCAAAATTTCAATTTATCGTGATCATTTTCACATGCGTTGCAAAATATATAATCATTTCGACGATTATTAAAAAAATTACGTGATTTCGAAATTTGTTCGTCGATTTACACATTCATTATCAAAACGAAAAATACGTTATTTTACAAATACATATCGATAATCAAAATGTCAAAATTTTCGTCGAAAATTTAATTTATCATGATCGCATCAAACACGTCGATATCGTTTATCATTATATTCGAAACGAAATTAAAATTAATCGAATTCGTTTACATTACATTTTTATTCAAAACATGTTTGTCGACGAATTTATCAAAATTTTGATTTTTATCAAATTTCGTTGTTTTATTCAAATGTTGAACATGAATTAAATTCAAAAACGTTGTATTGTTATCATAACATGTTGAATTTTTTCGATTTTAAATCATTACATTGAATATTGAAATGTTTTACAACGTAAAATGAAATTCACATCAATTTTGAATGATAAATTCATTTTCGTCAATAAATTTTATTCGAATTCGATTCGAAAAAAAATGTTGCAATTAATTCATTTAGAATTAAAATTGCAAAAAAATTTGATGAAAATTTCAATTTCAAGTTTTGTACACTTAGTATAATCATTCATATAGTCAATGAACTATTTCTATTTCAACAGATCTACTTCTGAATCTTCTGGCTGCTGGCACTGGCAATGCATGGAGGTCAAACACAGTCAAAAAAAGAGAGCACCATAATAGCTCGACAGCGAAAGCCCGTTGGAAAGACCACGGTAGCCGTTGAGGCCGCTTTCAGGGTTTAAGCTCGTTGTTGAGAACCGTGGCGCTTCAACCGAATAATTAATTGACTCACGGAAGACTCAAATACTTATCTTCTCTTTCTCAATCTACTTATATATTTCCTTTCTCCAATCTTTCTTACCTTGCCAATCTCTTTCCTTCAAGCAATATTTCTCCTTCGAGTACTCCGCGAAGACTTAGATACCTCCCCATCCGTGATCATGAACTCCATTCCGACACTCGCTTCTCTGCCTGACGAGCTACATCTTCAAATATGCCTTAATCTCACCACTCAGGATCGTACCCTCATCGCTTTGACATCCAAACGCTTTCACGCGCTGTACTACCCAGGCCCAACGATCTTGTCCGAAGAATACTCGCTCCAGAATGATTTCCCTCCTCCCTACTCGCTCTGGGTCATGGCGGATGTCCGAGACGACGAGAAAGATAACTACCGACAGCATGCCGACATCCAACAAGTGTGGCTACTGCGCACTTCGCTCGCGCCATATCTGAAAGCGTGGATTTCTCGCGTCACCCGCGACGCCTGGCAACGATCCAAGCACCCAGATGAACGTTTAGATGATGGGGAAAAGCTGGAGTTGTGCGTCGGCTGTACCCGCTTTCTCAAACCCGATGTACGATGGATGCACGGCAAGGAAGCTCTGACATCGCTGTCCACCAAGGACCTTGAAGTCACCGGTGGTGCCTTCGCAGAGGATGATTCCTATCGCGAGGGTCACAGGTTCTGGGATGCGATAGAGGGCGTGATATGCGGCGGGAAGTTCTGCCCACGTTGCGTGGTCCAGTGGAATTTGTGGGAACAGGATTTCCTGAGCGAGTATGCGGATTCTTTTTGGCGTTTTGGGTGAGGAGTACCGGTATTGACATGTGCAACTGCAAGCCGAGTGGATTCGGAGCTGGTGATGTTATATATGGCTTCCTGCGAAAGGGTCCCTCATATTTGACGGGTCTTGCAGTTCGGGTCTCGCTCGCTGAATCTCGAGGGTTCTGTCAAAACAGGAAGGTGCTCTAAAAGCTAAGCGAGATTCCAATTGCAAGATTCACTGAATCTCAGCGAGAGATACAGTGGATCTCGTGACTTGGTTTACCTCTTATAACTAAGCGCCGACCAGATTTGACAAAATGTCTCGCTTGTGATTTTCAAGTGTTCAACAAGATTCAGTGAGCGAAATCCGATTGCAAAACCTATCAATTACTTTGATCGTTATCACTGGATGGTGGCTTGAAGACTTACTCCAGTAAGACTCTAAATCAACATGGGAAGATGGCCTGACAAGAAGCTCAGGACATCATAACTTAATGGCAAGTCGTGAACGAAAAGTGTAAATTAGTGTTCGCAGTGGCTGCAACATGCCAACATACTTCACTCTTGTGTCTGTTTGCTGTCGGCAGACGTGTTTGCTTGTATCTCCTTTGTTTGGTTGTTTTTGTTCACTTATAAGTACAGTGATCACTTCATCTTGGCTAGTCTAATTGAACCTTATTTCTGCTTCATGTATAATAATACTGAAGGGAAATACCGGAAAGAGTCATGCAGCACACAGTCCCTACAGCCCCATTTCTTTCTTGAATTCACTCAATGTTTAGAAGAAACAATATCCTCAGTCCATGTATCAGTTTTTGTGTGACATGTGGAACACAGTGGGTTCACTATATTCAACATTGTTTTTTTGTGTCAACAAGTATGTGTTGGGCTAGCTGTTGAGTCATACTAAACGCCACTCACCTTATATCCAACACAAAAGTGAACCACTAAAACTCAACCTTTCATTTGTTTTTCGAGTTATACCTATATATTTGCCAGTGCACTACCAAAAATTCATCTCCTTAAAAAATCAAAAAACCTCGATACACAGAGTAAATTGATATTCAAGACTTCTCAGAGAGACTTTGATTCCCTGCTCTTAATATAATCCTTTCCCACCCTTTATCCAGATTGATCACCCAGAACAACGGTTTACTAAGATGTCGACCAACCCGACAATCCAGTCGATCTACTCCAAGGTTAACAAAAACTATAATAGTATTGACAGCCTACCCGACGAAGTTGTCCAAGAGATTCTAGAGTACACCAACCTCGAAACTTACTCACCTAGGACGCAAGACGGCACCCGGTACCCTATCAATAATGATTACCCGACACTCAAAACCATGCGACTGGTGAATGCAGCCTTCAACAAGGTTGCCTCTAGACATCTCTTTAGGATCATCGTTCTCTACGAACACCCTGAGCGGTACGCGGCCTTGAACAAAGTCGCTGGCACACCGTATCTCGCATGTTGGGTTAGACGGATACAGTTGGCGAACCTTGGGTATCTTCCGGACTGTCAAGATTTTGAGGAGTACGTGGAACTCATAAGGCGTTCGCGCGGCCCCAGCTCGACACACTTCCGACATCCACCAGCTGGCGGTCCTCTTGCCAAGCTGGACTTTTCCATGGAAAGATGTTTCGAAAGATACACCGACTGGCGTGATGGAGAGCGGATAATGAAAGAGCATGTCAAAAACGGCACTGCCCCTCCCCTCGACCTTCACTTACTTCCTAGTCTGAGCCGTGTGGAATCCATCGGACTCTTTGAGCTGCGGGTCGTTAAGAGAAAGCCCGCGGAGACATTGTGTGGCGAACTCTCGACTCAACAGCCAGAGACTCGACGATTCTATGAGACTGGGTTGATTGAAGAAAACGCGATGAAGAATTCACGATATGTCCGGTTGTGCCACTTACCCACTTTCATGATCGCGGCATCAACCTCTGGCAAAGACATACGATGCTTCACAGTCCATCGCTTAGATGAGCTGTTGAAGAGTGAGCATTATAACGACGACAACGACGCTATTCACCTTCCGAACCTGCGTCGACTGGAAATCGACCTGAGGGAGATCTGGTACAGTTATGGTGGGATGGATGACCCCGGCAACTTGGCATCATGGTTGCATAACCTGACAGAGCTTGAAGAACTGCACATCTACCAGAACCCCCATATGGCAGCCTGCTCGGCCGACGTGGTCCGACTGCTTCGACATCTCAGCCTCCCGACGCTTTCCACGGTCGATTTCCGGAACGTGAATGCCAGTTTCACGTCACTCAAGCGCTTCTTGTCGAAACACAACAAGACTCTTAAGTCGATCAAAATCGTTGAGCCCACCATGAAGCAGGAGAGATGGGACGACTTCCATCAGAGATTCGCTGCGGGAGGATCGCGGGCTGCAGGGAAGAAGATATGGTTCTCCAAGGAAGTCTGGCGATCGTCTAAGGATGGAAATTGGCTTCAACCATGGTAATTCGATGAATAAGGCTGGATAGAGAGGAACTGAGACCGAGACTCTACTGAGTATTTGTTGAACGACAGCTAGCATGTTGAAGAAGAGTTGAAACTTCAAGTTGATGCGTTCCCCACTTGAAATACCTTTCGTGCAAAACGCTCTCTTCAATCACTACCTCCTCTCCTTTCATTCATTGAATTTCTTCCTCAGTAATTTGTCTATATCGTGAAGATGCGCCATAACCGTCCGAGGTAAGGAAGCAGTATTGTTAGTGGATCCTTGTTGATCCTGTCTACAAACCAAATAGGGAAGCATCAATGTCCAGATACAGCTCACCAAGGCTGAAACGCCAATGTCAGACAGATGACGAGGAGATCAAGAGCTGCAGAAGTCTGGGCGTTCAAGCGCAGAGTTATGATAGAGTTTGAAGCGAAACCCCAGCTTGGTTTAGCGTATAAGCTAATCGTATGCTAAGCCAATAGAGTATTAGCGGAACGTTAAATCTTTGATCTCTTTCCCACATGGATGTTCACTTGGCATTATTATTGTCTTCCCACAGACGAATTCCATCACATACAGTGATGCAATCTGACGAAGCCCTATTTCGTTAGTCGAATGATGCTCCGGATGTGGCACCAGTGGTGGCAAGAGACTGGTGGGAACAGTTCCGCGCAAAAAGAAATCTAGATGCTCAGTGGCCGGTTAAGTCCACCATCACGTAAGAGTACCTTATCGGTTGATAAAAGGATCAAAACCCTCTCGAAGTATACCTGAAGGTAATGCTGTTTCTTGTTCATGTTTCCTTTTCCTAGTGTTTCTGTCCCTGCGTATGTTTTGAATATATCAGGTCCAATCTAATAGACCCTATCACTGCGCTGCAATCAACGTTGTCAGGAAAGACTCCTAAATGCTGTTATTGCGCAAAATGCTTGATGGAAAGGCGATCGGGCTGTATTGCGCTTCCTGTAGATGCATGCTTGCTCATGGCCATACCCCACAGTACCCATAGGCGCAGAGCCGCTCTATCGTAACACAATGGCAATACTTTTGTCAGCTTTCAGTACTTGCTGCTGGGGGTATATGCCTGAAGTTCAGATTTTTAAGCCAGAGATTACAATTTCCTGCCTTTCACTTCCAAGTGCAATCTCCAAACCTGTGAGATGCAGCGCCTCGGAGGTTCTTTCAGAGTCGTGAGCGCCACAGAAGCACTGGCTACATTAGCGCTTCTGGCTCTTTTACAGTCCCTAAGAACGTATGGCAGCTCGATGAACTCATTGTCTGCTCATGCAGCGAGCTTATTGGCCAGGGCTTCTTCAATCTCTACGACTAACGCGTCGATTTCTGTCGCAAACTCGTCCCAGTCTTCGAAGGTTGGGTTAATAACAAATAGTATTCAATTGTCTTGTCGCGGTGCCTTACTGGGTTTCAACTTGGATGTGGAAAGCTGCAGATCTGCTCTGAGGAGCATTGATGTTACTGAGCAGGGCAGCATTTCCTGGGGTCCGCGTATCAATCCACGCGTATATGATGTTCCTCTGCCACATCGCTGGGTAGCTGGTATGTGTGATTAAACAGACAGGACTTTACATGGTTGTTGACTGTGTTACATCCAGAGGATGGTAAATGCCTAATCCAGGTGTTTGTTCAGGCCCCACGTATCTCAGCGGATGCCAGTCTCTCGGCGGTCGCTACCAACGCGGCTGCTGTTATTGAGCACTGTCTTCTGCGAAACCCTAGCGAAGGGGGCATGGCTAGAGATATAGGTCGGTACAATATGCTCGTTCAGGTGTTACACAGAGCTGAAAAGAGCGGCAGGTGGTGGCAACCTCGCCCTATTCGTTACTGGATCAGAGCTGTTCGCCAGCTATGTACGATGTTTTGGACGTGCCAGCAGCGTAGCGATAGTAAATTCCTGCGACTCGATCATGGACGGGATGAGCGTCGATGATAGCCGGCGAGTGTTCGGAAGTCAAGTAGAATTACCGTATACGTGGCATTCATGTGCATCGTCCTTATCCCAAACTCGAGTGCTCTCTTTAGACTAAACCTTGGTTTTAGGGGATCGGAAGTGTATCATGACACTTAGATCGGCTGGTCCTCCAGATATTGCCTCATGGTACAAGATATGGGAAGCAGCGACCTTTCTTACTGGCATGTGTGCCATGCAAGGCAAAAAGGGGATCTATACTCAGCTTGGTAGGTCACCTATAGTGCTGCCCTTGAAGATTGCATGTTCATTGACACTTTTATCTCAGGTGCGAATAGGAAGCTGTATCTTGAAGTTGCAGCAGAAAACGTAAGAGAAATTGGAACATCATAGTATTCCGCGAACAGACGGATCGCAAGGTATCGGTCAGGTCAGATCATGCAAAGATGTGATCATCTGTGACCATATATCAGCCAATGGAAATATTCAGACAGATGGTCTTGACCGGCAACCGACCAGCTTCCCATCACCGTTACGAAAGTCCCATGTGTAGATGATCTTATATTTGTCTACTCTTAAAAAGCTGGTTTTCCTGTTTCAGTCGGACCACGACAATACGGTGCGTCGTTGGGCAGAAGTCCGCGCCTCGAATCGTATCCGCAGCGACTTCCGCGCTGATTGTTGCAACCATGGTTGGATCGCCTGGGCGGCTGTATTCCACATGCATCAAGGTTTCAAGAGAAAAATGAAGAGGGTTTGAATGATACGTACGAGGTACGAAAAAGTGCATGAACAAAAGCTTCCACGTTAAACAGCATCAGGCTTTGCAGTACATCTTAGAAGAAAGATGAAGTCTGTACGATGCTGTACAGACCTTAGTGCACTCGTCTCACTTGTCTTGGCTCTTAATGTAGCATCTCATGGTACCTTTTCCATACTACCCAATAACCAATCCTCAAATATCTTTTCAGTGTCGGAACCAACCAATCCCCAGTCGCCGGTTTTGCTAAATTCTTCTTTCACGCCAAGCGTCCCGCCTACATTCGCTGATAACGCGTCAGCTCTTGTTAAACTTGGTTTAGATGTCAATAGACCTATTACTTGGACAACAGGTGCCAGCGGCAACCCAATCGGCATACAGTGCAGACCCGAATTCGGACGTCAATTAGACGTTCAGGACTGTGTTGACGCATGGCGCTGGATACCAAACGATGCGGATCAAGTAACATTCGCCATGCGTCACACTGCACAACAGGACCCCGACGTTCCACTGCCGTGGAGGAGCATGGGATGTGCGTCTTCTAGCCACCAGCATGCCCGCATCATGCAACCTAATTCTGTCGATGTTAACGTTATTATGCAGCGAAAGCGAAATGCGCCATAACTGTCGAGCTGATCAGGCCAAATGTGATTGGTAGTGTGAGCACGCATCAAATTGGGGAAGGTGCTCGAGCTTTAATTCAGCACTGTGCGCGCGCTGCGACTCGGTCAGGAGGTCTTGCCGTCAACATTGGTCCGCACAGCCTTCCAGCAGCGTATCTGCGTCCGCGTAGCGGTGACACTGATATCTGTGGCTTCAGGAGGAGACAATAAGCTCGCCGTCATTTTATCGAGATATGAGCCGCCGATCCGATGTTTGGGCCAGAACATCCCCATCGAGCACCAATCCTGCGCGGTCATTACATACGATATGAATGCTGATCGTGGCCCAAAAGTGTTCGGAGATCCTGCCGCGGATCCCAACGTTGAAGAAAGGCTGCCGTACATCTTTGTTACAAGTATGTGAATAACCTTATCACTAGATTTTCTCGATCCGATGATTTGAGACCTTCGAAGTATCAAGGCTGATGTGAGTCTACAGCACACGGAAGGTGTGAAGTACTGATTAAGAGTAATCGCGGTACGGACATTGAAAGTTGGTACCATCTTTGGGAGGCATCGGTAGCCCTGAATGCCATGTGTGCAAGGGCGGGTAAAAGGGGCTCAGCATATCGGCTTGGTAGGTTACTCGACCTGTTCTGTCTTTAGAAGATCTCAATGTTCAATGCCGAAAAGCAAGCTAATCGAGTTCGGTAAGGCATTCGTGGATATCTTTCTGTGACGATGAGGGAAAGTCCCTCTTGTCGGCAGCAGGAGCTGCCAATGAATCTGTAGCCACAAGCTAAAATTCTGTGGGGTTTAAAAGTAGAGTCGAATAAGGTCGACTAGAGACTCGACAAAAGTGCTCGTGGGTATCTAGCAAAAGGTCCACATCTTCAACACATGCATATATGGCACTTACTTCTTGCACCCGAAGCAACCTAGAGTTAGTCCGTGGAGGCATACTCGCCCTGAACAGCTCCCTGTGGTGTCCAAATGGAGGCAGCTAATTTTTAATTCAAGAACACAACCTTTTCTAGACTTTTCTTGGTTTAGATCTGTCATCTCCACAGCTGAAATCTTCAAGCCCTCAACAATGCTGATATACTACAGAGCCCCTCCTAATATGATCTTGATGTCCACGATGCGAGCTGAAACGCGCTCGTATCATGCATGGCCCCGCACTTTGTGTAACGTCTGCGATTAACGCGGGAAATAGGCTGACTGGCAGAACAACATTAGATACGCGAAGGAAAAAAGCCGGCTGATATATCAGACTATGCACTCAATAGGTAAACGATTGAATCCATTCAGCAAAGCGCCTAGATCGCTGCATCATCCTCGCCATGTCGCACACCGACTTACCATCCACTCTCTGGAAACGAGATCGCCTCGAACACCCGACAAGAGCGCGATAGTATCGGCTTTCAGGTCGATTTCAACGCAGCAGACACCTGGTGTCCATTACATTCGCCTACCGGATAACAGAAAAGGCAGGAAAGCAGCCAAAGAAGCGACCGATTACTGGAAGGCACAATGGAAGATCCTCAATCAACAAGATCCTCCTAGATTGGAGGAAAACCTCTACTTCATCATTGATACTAATCCATCAACCAAGTCAACCATTCTCTGTCCGAATTCAATCGTCTTTGCCAAAAACAACGAGTTGGGACAAAGGTTGTGGCGCATCGCCAACCCAATACCCTGGTCGAAAAGACCCCGAATCGTCAGATGGCCAGTCTACGGGTTCGCGGTCTATTACGGTGGACTGTTTCTTACCTGGCTCTTTTGCCATGAAGAGGAGCCCGTCACAGGCAGGTGGCGGTTGAAATGGGTATCGCAGTCTAAACTTGAGAAGATTAAACATTTAGAACGTCAAGCCTTCAGCGAAGCTATGCAAGCAGCTGAAGCATCTGCAAAGCCGGACAGCTATACAGCGAGCCAATTAATGAGATCGGTGTTTGATCGTTTGACGGCCGTGGCGGGGCTGGACGACATTACATGGGAGTTCCAATTTATCGACGCCCCAGGTAAGCTACCAGCAGCCTGGCGTGTTCAATGCAGCCATGTGCATCATGCCCCTTCTAGACCTTAAGCTATTCGCGGCTACGCTGACGTCTTAAGACGTTATCAACGCAACTGTTTCAGCCACTGGACAGGTCATCGTATTCAGCGGGCTTCTCAAAGCTATCGACAATACCAGAGCCGAGGATGAGATTGCCGCCGTCCTAGGCCACGAAGTTGCCCACGTCGCTGCCGGCCACAGCAAAGAACATTACGGTGTTCATTCACTGATGAGCTGGATCCTTGCACCCATTTTGCCCTTGGTGTGGGGGACTTGCATCCTCCCAGAGCTCCTAGTCATTACTTTGCCATTCGGGGTCGTGGCCGGTCTTGTCTGTATGTCACTGTCCCGCCATCGGGAAAAAGAAGCAGATTATATCGGTATGCTGTTGATGACAGAAGCTGGGTTTGATCCACAAGGTGCGGTAACATTCTGGGAGAATATGAACAAGTGGCGGGAAGAATGGCATCGTCTGAATCCTCACAAAAAGGGGTTATCTGAGTTCGCATCCAGCCATCCACACGTAAGTTCCTGACATGATTGCCTCCCGTTTGCACTAACATATTTCGCCACCCAGGATGCAGCCCGGATAAAACAGACCTCTGAGTGGATACCTGAGGTCCTCGCTATTACTGGTCGAGGATCTGTCCCGCTGGACAGTAACAAAAACGCTTTAGCCAAGAAAAAGCGCAAATGGCAGGAATTTGTCGAAAAGCGAAAGCAGCGCAACGGTGAGTTTCTAGCAGAGGGATAGGCTGTCATAGGAATTTAGCAGAGCTTCTGTTTTGCCCCTCGATGCCTATCGCTGATGGCAAAACGGACCTGAATGTAATCTAACGAAAGTCATGGATAATTTTCGGTTAAGTCAATACATCAATACACACAGATCGATACAGAACAATCTTCTGATACGCGACCTACTCTTTGACGCTTCCTGGAGGCTTCGATCACGCTGCAAAGGTAGAGCATTCACTTTGATATTTTGCCAAGACCAAACCAAGAGAATGCAGGCTTTTCACGCACTGAAGCAGGAACATTGCTCTGCAAGTCTAGATTGAGAGGCTCTGGGTCGAAACCAACGAACTTGCAGATGCAGAGGAATTAATGACTCAAAAAATACGCAGAAAGAAGCACACTGACTCACCCCCTGTCGCCGTCCGCTTCCACAAAGCTTGAACCCTCTCGAAGCTCGGCACAGACATTCTGAAGCTTCACCTCACTGTACCGCACATCCTAATTGCCAAAGCCAAAGCCAGAGCCAGGTAAGTATAATAATTGGAATAATTACCGTTGCTAACAGCGCTTATCTATCAGCTTCGGGCCATTCACCTACAACATCCGAAGTTCCGGACATGCACCAAAAGCTCGAAAGCCTCGAAACCAACATTCTGCATCTGCTGGTCTTCTTACCACGTTGGTGGCTTTATGAGACAGAGTGATTGTTTCCTAACTGTGAAGGGCATCTCATTTTGCCAACTACCGGGAGACTAGGCACAAAGTAGCCTAACGCAAGATCGATTGACATTTCACTCCTCAGACAGTATTATTGACGGCAAGGCGCCCAATGGTGCACCGGACTACTTGCACTATCCGTGCACCACGGTTTTGAGCTCAAATAGTGCGTACCGTTTGGTGCAGTCTCAAACCGTACGGAACAATACAGTGCAGTGCAGAGAGCCGAAAGTTCACTTTGTAATGATAATGATAATGATTTGAAAAATTTGCTACAATCTCAAAAGAATTAGAGTTGCGAATGTATAAAACACACTTTCGATTGTGCATAAATTTGTGCATCGAAAATTAGTTCTATGCAACAGAATACGCGTCAAACACGCGATTTCATGAAACTGTGAAGGTTGCATTATTCTACATGTATGCAGACTATCTGTGCACTATCAGTTTCGTAATACCGTGCAGTGCGAAGCCTCGACCGTACAGTTTGCTACGAAATCTCTGTCGCGCAGTTCAGTGCAAGACCCTTTTTCTACGGTTTGCACCATTGGGCGCCTTGCCTAACGGGCGGCATCGCGAGCATGGCTAAAGGCCACCAAGGCATACCTCATCCGTGAGGCGCAAAATAATGATTGAGAAGCCTCGGGTGTGCATCTCTCGCTTGCCTCACTTTCCGTGGCTTGTCTCACTCGCGTTGCCTCAGATGCACGATTACGTAGTGGTAAATCCTTCCAGCGTGCGAAAGTGACAACCAGCTCCGGTGGGCAGCTGAAACCCTGCGAGTCAATATCCCGAGGAAAGATTCCCAAGCTGTCATCACACTGTGTAACTTCAAGATAGCACAGCTGTGAAGATATTTATCAGAGAACGGCGGCAGAGGGATTAGAGTTACATCGAACCCTTTCACAGAGACCTACTTGTAAAGCTGTTAAGCTGAGCTCGATGGACGGGGTCGCAAGCATCTTTACTGTGGTCCAGGCCGGAATCACGGTCACAAAGAGCTTCAAAAAGCTGAGGCAATGGAAAGGCGCCCCTGAGAGTCTTTCGAGGCTCAAAGACGAACTTTCGGAATTTGAAGTCATTCTCTCCGAGATCGACGCTCTCCTGCAGGCACAGGACAAGCTCGATCTCATGCAGCATACCTCTCCACAGAGCCTTGTGCTAGCTTCGGAGAAGCTAAAGCGGAGCTTGACGGATCTTGACACTTTAATCGCTGACACTCTGACCTTTGTGTCCGCTGATGGCACCCTCAAGACTAAGAGGATGGCTTGGACGTGGAATGAGTCCAGGATCGAAGAATTAAGAAAGCGACTATGTTACTCTGGACAATATCTGGCTCTTTGCCTCAGCACAAACATGGCAGCATCGCAGATCCGTATCGAACAGGTTCATCGACAAAGAGCCAGTCGATACCTGGAAAATTTTGAAATAGTTGGAAAACAAATGCAGTTGCTTAACAAGAACCTTTCCTTGAGTACAGGCCCTGACAGGAGTAAGCGGGACAGCCAAAAGCACATTGAAAGCTACGAGGTTCACGAATATACTCTTAGAGAGACTGGCCAATCGTCTAATCATCAAGGCCATCAGCCGCTTTCTTCAACAACGGTGGACTGGGCAATGCTGGGTCCTGAGCGTTCTCTGAGGTTTCCCACTGTTAGGCCGACCAACAGTAGTATTTTCTTCTTTGCACGCATGGGATTTGTGGAGGAACTGAAGGAATTGCTTGTTACTGGTCAAGCATCTCCACTTGATCTTGAACATCCCTTCAACACAACAGCACTATATGTCAGTAGATCAACGGCTACGGTGATCTCATCACGCTAAACATGCAGTCAGTGGAGTATAGTCTACGAGAGTTGGTCTGCTGTTGATTTCTTGCTCAAATTAGGTTCAACAGCAACCATTGACGATCTATCTCCAAGGTGAGAGTTCTCTAATATATTAGGATAATACTGAAGACTGAATCTAGTGTGGCTATGGACATTCTACGGGCTGTCGGACATGGGAAACTCAAACGGCATCCTGTTCACAGCCGTGTCGCTGAGATAGCTCGCATGGAAACCCAAGATATCCCTTTATCACCAGGACCTTGTCTTAAGGAATCGGCCAATCCCCATATCAGGTTCCTGAAAGGATCTGAAACCGTTGATGAACCAGATACGGCAGGGAGAACACTTCTGTACCTCAATGCGACCTTCCAAGATAAAGAAACCATAGAAACTATGTTGGAGCGAGGAGCAGACCCTAATTTATCGAACAGGCAAGGCCGGACACCAGTTCATGCAGCAGCTCGTTCGGGATGCTCTGCTTCCCTTGCAATTTTGCTCAGAAGTCGCTACAGAGCGGATCTCAATGTTCAAGACGCATTCGGATGCACCCCTTTGATGAACGCAGTGTCTCGGTCGGACGGGAGAGATCTTGCTGACATGCTCTTGCAGAGGGGAGCTGATGCTAACATCCCTAATAATAAAGGTTGGTATCCCGCCCATGTTCTAGCTGCGCATAATGAAGCACAGTGGCTTGAGAATCTGGCTACAGCAGGTGCTGATCTCAACGTAACTGACAACGATGGTATGAACCTGTGGAGTGTGGCAATCTATAACAAGGCCATTGACGTTCTCAAATACTTGGTTGCCTGCCCATCGATTCATTTTGCAGTTCTCGACTGTGGCTCCACCGCTTTGCATTTTGCTGCCTATTTTGGAGATATCGAAACCCTCCAAGCGCTTGAGTCACCACGTCTAGGTACTGTTGATATAAGTGCTCCAAACAAGAATGGAAAAGTCGCCATACAAGTTGCTGAGTGGCGACGGGATAATAATTTAGATTGGTTCCGGGGCATCCAAACGTTGGGTCCAGGGAACAGAGGAGGTTTCCAGCTAGATGAAGATCCATACGCCTGGTACTTTGCTTTCGAAAAGTTACTGGATTACCTCAACTCACTTGCAGGAGAGGGTGGTAAGTGTACCCATAAAGACAGTTCCGGTCAAATTTCATATTGATCACGTTGAATTCTAACTCCTGCACGTAGCCTAAAGAGTCACATGGCCAGATGTCTTGTCATTAGTTTGTTCGGGTATCATCTGCTAAATTCTCGCAAGACAGACACCGGTCTTTAGGATGAAGCACAGGAATATGACAAGAAGCCTTCGTCTGTCCATAAGAACATTGAACCACTTGCTAGACCTATAACCACAATCTCGGCATATCATTGTGGTAAAGGCGAAATGGAAGCATCCTTACGAATCATGTCGACAAACACTAGGTCATCCCTCCGTCCGATCTTGCGATGCAATTGGAAAACCGCGCTTTGAACCCACAAGAAGCGCTCTGCACGCAAAATCCACGCACACCTATGAGGCCGTTCAGACGCGACGATAACTTGGTCCAAGTTCTCGCACGTCTAAGTGGAGTACCCCAGCTTCCTAGCTGTCAGCCCGTCACAACGCCACAAGGATACGAGATGAGACTACGGATTTCGTCCTTGTTTGCAGCATCACTGCTATACGACACTTCAACTGGCCTGCCAGCTAGTCACCTTCGCTCCTCCATCCCTCCAGCTCATGCTCTCCCCCAAAACAACACGATCCAAGCTTTTTCGCACCCACTCTCGGTCCCGTAAGCCTCCCACGCCTCCCCCACCCCCTCGAACTTGTTTTCCAAAGCCACTAACCCGTGCGCTTTCCTTCCCAGCTCTCTACTAACATCTTGGCCCCCCTTCCCCTACGTCCTCCCGCTCCCCGGCCACCCTTCCACCGTCCTCTTTTTCACCCGCGCCCACAGCACTGGCGTTCCTGTGCAAACAGCGCAAACGCTCGACCTACTACAATATGAAATCGCGCACCTGCTCTCCCACCCCTTACACCACGGGCCAAAACACCTTCTCGTGACCAAGAGATCCACAAAAGTGTACCTCAAGTGTGATCAGGGGGCTGACAGGCCGTTGCCCGATGAGAAGTGGGGGTTTGGGGTGCTAGTCGACATGTTGAGAGCGCTTGAGGGAGCTGTGGGAGAATGGGGAGTTAAGGAAGTGGAGTGGGGAGTCAGTGTGCAGGGGACTTGGGTTGTTGGATGTAGTTTGTGGCTGGGCAATGGGCCGAGTTGGTAAATTTGGAGGGAACGGTGGATAGAAAGGGCTTGGAAAAGTAGGTCGGTCTCATGCTTTCTTTCTCACTGTTGTGCGTTAAAAAGATAATCTACGGCTGGTTGCGCAGTCGCACGTGGGATCTCCATCCCGAAGAATGGAAATGGTTGCGATGGCAGCGAAGAATGTTGCCGCAACAGGAATGTTCGCTATAATCCTTCCCAACTGTCTTCAAAGTTGCATGTTTGCTTGTCTGTTTTATTTTTAATTTTCAAAACTGTATGTTTGCTTATTTGTTTTATTTTTTCATATTCAAGATCGAAAACAACTCGTATATAGAAACCTTATATAGTTCTAATAGTTTGCGCCTGAAGCAAAGAATATACTCCATGAATCACAATTTCCATTCAATTTCCTACATCATACACTCGTCACAATGCATACAGTCCGCATCCTGGCAGCGCTGTGCTTCGCCGCAACTGCAGCCGCCCAGGGAAACGCAGAAATCTCCTCATCTACATTCATCACATCAACCCTCCCATCCACCACCTCCTCGCCAGCTCCCCACCAGCAACAACGCTCCTATGGATGTAAGCTCGACACTCCCATCCCCTAATCCCAAAAATGCATGCCTCAATCATGCATAAAGCGTCACTAACTCTACCGATCGATAGCACTTCGTCCTCCTCATCTCCACCAGTAACAACAAGGTTCCCCCCCAACTCCATATCCCTCAAACCCCTCACCCCCCAACTAACATCTCACAGCTCCTCCCCTCAACCAACCACCCCCACCTGCCCGCCCGTGCCAACAATAACCGTCACCCTGGCGCCGACCCCGCTCTCCACTGCGACGGTGTACTACTACGACATCCCCACCAGCAACCTGGATTTGGCTGAATTATGAGTGTGAGTGTGATTGTGAGGTGGGATATCAGGAGGGGAATGGTATCAGGGGAAAGGTCAGGGAGGGGAGCGTTTTGCGCGGGAGCTGGTGTTGAGGTGGGTAGATGATCGGGGAGGAGGGTGTGGTGGGCGTGGGTAGGGGATTGGTGGGAGGGGAGAAGGAGGGGGGGGAGAAGGACTATGTATAGGCCTGATGGATGGAGAGGATGATAAAATTGTAAAAATGGTGCGGGTTTCGCTGCTTGCTTTGGGGCCTAGTAAGTACCTTTTGATGTCCATCTAAAGAAAGGTGTCGGACTTATTTATTGAGAATTTTTTGATTGGCATTTGGGCTTATTCGATAGATTGGGCGAGAGGCCAAATTGAGCAATTCTGGTCATTATTGAAGCCTGTGGAGCTTTGGCGGAGGGATCCGTTCTGACCGATTTCCGGTTTTGTGCCCGTTGATTGACCAATGACGAGCATTGGCCAATCAACGTCGTTCGTTCGCCAATGAACAGGTATTGGCCAATAAACGCGTTCATTGGCCAATATTCAGATCATTGGCAAATCAACTCGTTCATTGTCAAATCAACGTGTTTATTATTGCTGCTTTTATTCTGCAGAAATCTCGCATACAGACCAAGATCAATAGAGCATGAAAGCTTGCAATCTGCAGCTGTTTTCGTCCCGAATCCTGCAGTCGCTCCCGCCCCGAATTCTGTAGTCAAGCTCATTGAAGTCTGCTCACTTCAAAACACCAAAAATCCTATCACAACCTCCATATCTAGTCTCATCATCAGCTCACGCTCGGTCGCCGCAAGCTTTCTGGCCACCGATTGGCTTTATGCTTCGGCTTTGTGCAGCTGTATAGACATGACAGGGACTTCGCTGCAGAGAAAAGGACTCCGCTGCACAATATCGACGGAAGGCTCGGCGACGAGGGCTTCGCTGCTGCACAGCATCGGTGGCAAGCCTGTAGGGGGAGAGCTCCGCTGCTGCACAGTATCGGCGGAAAGCCTGCGAGGGGGTTTCGCTGCACAGTATCGACGGGAGACCTGCGGACCTCCAGCTAGTACGTCAGGTCACAAAAGCAGCATGCGTTGAAACAGCAACATTTCCGTGCGTTGGGCAATACACTAGATCGTTTGTCAATGATCTGAATATTGGCCAATCAACGCGTTCATTGATCAATCTCTGTTCATTGAGCAATGAACGCGTTGATTGACGAATGAACGTACGTTGATTGGCCAATAAACTTATTGGTGTATGAACGGGCACAGTTTTCCTAGCTTTTACGGATTCTCCTGGTCCGTGATTTAAGGCAATTCTCTCGAGAAGGGATTCTTGGATTTCATGGGCGACATTCTCGCAACAATATCTCAATGTCCGGGAATTAAAGTGCAAAGAAACCGATGCCCACAGCACCTTTAGATTTTCTAGGAAGCCGACTGAGTATCATTGAAAAAGATAAATAAACCACCCAGAGATCCAGTCGCAGCAGCAAGTGGCCGCACCTGCGCGAGCAAGAACCCCCCAAGCCGCTCTCAATGACAATGACAGCCTTGACAGGTCCATCTAAATACTAACCAACGCCCTGGTATAGAACAGCGGTAGAAGCGCGCTGCTCAATATACTCGAAGCTGCGCAACGCCGTTGATTTAATTCCGTACAAACAGCCGAGTTCGGGAGTAACAAATGCATCGGCATCCCAAGTACAACGAGGGCCCAGATGCCAGTAACCGTATATTCCTAACCTTCAAACGCTTAGAATCACCCACCCTCTCGAGGCAAAGCCTCGGATTATCCCAGCCCGCCGACGAATTATTGGTGCCGACCTGTCCGTGTAAATGCAACCCTCGCCATCAACAATATCGCATCCAATCCCGGCAAAAACAAGGATATAAACTTACATCATCACAATAGGTGCAATAAGTCCTAGTCAAGACCTTAATAAACTTGGGTCCACTAGGTGAGCCGCATGATGAGTCGTTAGGGATCTCCCTGGCGTTAGGGCGTCCTGGGTGTTAAGATGTTGAGCCATGTTTCGCAAGGAGTGCAATCGTCCGGGCCGCCGCCTAGCGAGGGCGCGACTGCGGCTGCGAATATGTCGGAGGCAGGGATGTAGGGCCGGCACTGGTAAAGAAGAGATTCGCTAGTTGGCAGTTGGTATTACAAATACTTTGCTCGCTGGCAGGCTCCCGGCGTTGCTGAGTGATGGATTAGTTCTCGTCTCGGCTTGAATGGACGTCGGTCTTGAGGGGCATGTGCGTACTATTGTATTGCCCGTGTTGTAGCCTTCCCGCACGTTCTTGTCCGGAGAATTTGAGGAGTAGCTGATCTTATCCGTTAGAGAGAAATAACCCACTGAAGAAGTAGTATAAGCAAGTCGAGCAGTGATGTGGTTGGAGTGCCTACTAGGATTGAAGGACTAGAGTAGAAGCGAAGAGCGTGTTTAAAGCGAAATTACCCACGAGAAGAGATCTAGACATAATGAAGAGACGACAACGAGCTGAGGAGAAGCATTAGTAAATGTTTCACTCAATGACAGAGGGCGCCGGCTATTATTATCTATCTGCTGCTATACTGCTATTTGGGTGCCGGCAACATTTCGAAGCAACAGCCCTAGCTTCTGTTCGCGTCGCTGTAAAGCACATGGTGTGGGACCACGAAAGCAGTCTTGGGATTCCCACGTAACCGTTACCGGATACTCGTACACTGGAAGACAGAGTAGCATGCTTCAGTGGCGGCTCGGAGTTTTCCCATGCCTAACACACAATATTGTACATTCGTCAATGCGTGTGACTTTTCGAACGTTGTGATCATTGAGAATCTTCTGTAATGCACTTCGTGATTCATCTCTATTTGAGCTAGCAAAGAGCACCCGGAGCTTGGAAGTCCGATTTAGCGTCATGGAATTTGTCTTGTGAATAAGTAGGTGTACCATGTCGATTAGACGAGGTTTGATTGTCGATGGTGCGGGTGCACTTAAGGGATGCACCGATTTCAAGTGAGGATCCAGATCGTGTTTTTCTTTCCGCAGGATCTATCTGCGCTTCTCTGGTCTTTAGTTGAGCTGGTGTAGATATTTGAAGGTGATCCTACTTTGCTGGCTCTTGCTCCTACATCGTCTTCTCGGTTGAAGCGACTAGGGGATCCACTTCGGTGTTGTCGACCAATAGCTTTGTCTAAGCTTGATGATGGATGCTCATTCGTGTTGAACGCCACTGTTACTCCATCTTCTGGCACTTATGGAGCTTCCGAAGAGCCTTGGTATCCCGAGAGAGTTCCTTCAGCGCTACCCAATTGGGCACAATCTCCTCGATCGAGCATCTTCTCCTCGAGGTTCTACCTCACGACTTTGGCACATTAGACTGTTTGACAACCTCAGACTTCTTGGGTCTGTCGGCTGGACGAGGGGGTGTAGCTCGTTGTGCTTCTCTGCTGCTTTGGGGGTCTTGCAGTTTTCAATCGAGAGACTAACCTGCCAATGCCTTGGCTTGGCGTCTTTTGGGGAATTGAAACGCTTAGACAAGCCTGCAGTAGACGACTCTAGGTTTTTGGCAGCTCTAGCCTTCGCAGCTTTCTATCGCTAGCCAGAGCTCTGCTATTGCCGGGCCGGGATTGCTTTAGGCTCGCTAACTTGTGCCATGAGTGGCGTAAATGAGTTAGCGTCAGGATTTACATTAGCGGTATGCATGATATTTTTTGGTTTGACGCTATGTATAAATGGGGTGAGATTGCGGCTGCGAAGGGTGGAGAATGTGTAAGGGTTTTGGACTGTCAACGACCGAGTAGAGGAGTTGTTTTATATAGTAACAGTGATTGAGACAATGGCCTTATTACTTAACGATCATCAGCAATTACAGAGCGTCTTCGATTGTAGCACTTAGACCAACCTAGCAAACCACGTCTTCGTCCTCGAGAACGATGTGTGATGGGGGCGAACGTATTTTGTGTCATGAAAGACGATGCTATGCTTTGTTAGTCATCTTAAACCACGTACGGATCATTCAAGGTCCTTCACCTAGCTAGATTGCAAAGGCAGTGATAGTCCTATAGGTAAGTGACTCACGTTGACGCACTCTACGAAGATCTACTTCGAAAGTAGTCCATCTGATTGTCAAATTTCAGCGAGCGACCAGAGTAATTGACCGTGATTTTCATGTGTCTCTCGCGGATCCTCGCGGTGGATGAGACTCTCCTCGCAGCCCTAAGCTACCTATACGCTGGACGAGATTGCTACCAACGGCATCTACCGCTCCCATCGGCTTCATGAGACTGGGACCGCGTTGAGCCTCTTTCTCGACTCGGAATAATCGAATGTTAGTGCCGTTCCAAACACCTACGGTACCCTTCTGAACCACCATTTCCGATGCGAATATGAAACCCCAGAGAAGGGACTCGTACCAGCCAAGAGATAGAGGGGTCCATTCAAACATATGGATCCGTGGGGCAGATGTATCGATTGTTCGCGGAAGCGATGGTGGCGGAGATGAAGACGATAAAAGAGTAAGGGTGGTATGTAGAGGGAGAGAAGGCAGCCAGGATTCAATCTGTACGTTCGTCAACATGAATGACCGACAATGCCACCGAATGTCTGTCAATTACCCATTCTGCTGAAGGCTCAAATCCCATGGTAGGAGACATCAGATTAGTTTGATGGTTGTTCAAGCTCGTCATACTATTTTGACGAGAAAATGAAGGCTGTCCAGCAGGCATCTTGCCACGAGCTTTCTCAGACATCCCACGTAATTGGGCTGGCAAAGGTTCATCTGCTGAGGAAGCGACGGAAGGTGTTCGCGAATCAGGCCCAGAAGGCGAGGAGTGAGACGGCGTTGGTAAAATGTCGTGATCCTCCTCCTCATCCGAGTCTTCATCATCGCCAATGGCGAAGGCGCCACCTTCTTCGGGGACGTCAGTCAAGGCTGGTGACCGAGTACTTACTGGCGTTCGAGCGCTATCGATAGAGCCATTTCGAGAGGTACGAGTAGGGCTGTTGGAAGAGACTGGTCCTTCAGCCAAGTCTTTCCTTCGTTGCTTCTGCCGCTCGATCTCTTCTTGACCACTTTTCAGAGTGAAGGAACGCAAAGCTTCAAATCTTTTACGAGACTTGAAGACCGCTTGGATGAAGGGCTTGTTATCTTTGCATATCGTCAGCTTTGAGAGCTCACAGCTATGATTGAATCAGAAACGACCCACTAGCGTACTGATGCTCGATAATAGCGTTGATGGACTCAAGGACTGACTGAAGTAAAGTGTGGTTGGTTTCGTTGGCGAGAAGGAAGCTCGGAGCAGACATCGTGATGTATAGGTGAAGCAGCCTTGTACTTGCTTGTACACTTAGATCTTCCAAGTAAGCAGCCACATTGTTGATAGTGGCCAGGAGAGCAGGGTAAATTGCATCCAGCTTTCCCTGGCTCGTCGTGATGAGTATATGGATGGTCTACTTTGTCAGCGACGGCCTGAGTCATTCGGGGTGTCAACGTACAATAATGAGGAAGTCTGCATAAGTGCCATCAAAGTCCGTCAGTCTTATACTGAGAGGCAAGGCATCTTGGCCTTCAAATTTCCGATTGAGGCGTTTTCCCAGCGTTGGCTCAGTTGTCAGGGTCTGTAATACAAATACACACATTCGAACGACTCCTTGTTTCGAGGCGTCTGTCTTGTACTCCATAGCGTAGAAAAGTACCAGAACCATGAACTCATGACCTTTGTCAGTATCTATCACAAACGATCGAAATCTTCGATTGCACTGCAGTGTCTCCCAGAATAACATTATCATTTCGGGCGCCCATCTTATCGACCTTTGGCTTCCAGGTAAATACGAGGAGGTTGCTTGTAGCTTCATATTGTTAGTTTGATAATCCTCAAGAGGGACTGGAAGAAGATGACGAACCGGCTGATTCAACGTTCTGATCATGCCGTCCACAATGAGTTGGAAATCCTGTAAACGGTGTAATCGACCTAGGAAATGGCGAAAGTAATTCTTGGGCGGTGCTCCTCGGCCATCTTCGGGTATTGGATATAATATCAACACTAGCAGAAACTGCAGGCAATGAGACACCAGAGCCTGTTTAGGATCTTTGTACACCATGTGATCGTAGGGCATTCGCCAGGTGGCGGGATTGTACGTCAAAGCCTCAGACCTGTCAGCATGACTTAACAGAGCGCGTGCCGTGGACCAACTGTATTGAGCTGCGAGCAGAGCAACGACAGCACGACCTGTTTGTCTGGACAGGTCGTCAAATACGTCACCGCCTTGACGCCCTTTACGGATACGACATCTGTGCAGATTCAGTACCACTACTTTCGAGGAAGATAGTCACGCACGGGCAGGGAGATAAAGAGCTTCACTTGACAATGTCAGAAGCAATCGCAGGACCTCGGACCTATTGCTTTCAATTTGGCTGCTCGAATTTATGACCGTATTGCATCCGACACCACTTTGCCATATCGTATACGTGACTTTGGTCTTTGACCGATCGTCTGGAGGGAGGGTGAAGTCGACGTAGAAAAGCAGATCGACAAGAGTGTCCACCAGCTCCTCGCCCAGCGGTCTTAATTCTTCATATTGCTCTTCTGGCTCTGCCTGTGGAATCCCATCCTGCTGGCCCTCATCAAACAAGACTTCACCCAGTCCCGCTCGATTTCCTTTTCGGAGCGGTCTCCGTCTCTTCTGCCAAAATAACCTCTCCTTCCATGGCTCTAAGTGGTCCGCTTCGTAGAGAAACGGGATCACACGTGTGAGAACTCTGATACAATTCAGGGCATGTTTCTCTGGAGCGGCATCAGGGTGTGGGAATGCGCGGTGGTTCCGAAGCTGGAACAAATGGGAAGTGAGGGTGTGGACAAGTGTCTCGATATTGGCCAACGAGTTATCACGAGCTCTGCGGATGTCGACGGGGGAAAAGAGAGAGAAGACGTCTTCAGTTGATTCGGGTAGTTCCCAGAACTATCCTTGTCAGCATCAAGCTATCAACAAGCTGCCAAAAGTTGCCTACACCTGTCCAATAGCGGTCGTCTGATGGGATTTTGGCTGGCTCAGACAGCTTGAAGATACCTTGTTTGAAGACGAGCTTAGAGTCTGAAGCTCCCATGATCAGAATGAATCTACGGATAGGTCATCAGAATGCTCTGAAGTGCATGGGGAATTGAGTTGCTGTTTGCTTGCCTCCCGACCAGATGGTCAAAGGCGGAGTATTCGGTCAGCCTTAACGTCTTCAAGTTTCATTGGTCCGCAGTACCGCTGACTGCGCTAGTGATACTTCCCGCCCGGAAAGGCTTGCTCTCAGCCCTACCACAAGGCGTATCTTCACGTGCTTCGGTCAGGAGGATTCGAGTAATACATCTAGTAATTTATTCTAATGCGCAGACCTTTCTCGAGACAGGCAGGTATGTTAGAAAGGTAAAGATTTCGAGTGCGTCAAGGGATTCGGAGTTGAGTGGACAAATGAATGGGAAGCCTTTATATCAAGAATACAGATTCCTACCACCGGGACTTGCTCTTCCTCTTTCGTATAGCCATTTACTGTTCAAGCCTACACTCGTTCCCCTCCCGGTCGATGGACTTGGCGTGCTTGGTGCACCAAGAACACTCATATCCTTCCCAGCTCCAGGACCCAATGGCGACGGTGAACCATAACTATGCCGCCTAGAAGTATCACGACCGCCTCCTATCGCTTTCTGCCACAGTGGACTAGGAGATGGCGAGAAAGGCGAGTCGCTTCCTTGTCTCCCTGACAATGGGCTTCCTCTTCGTGAAGCGGGTGAGCCCGCAGGGCTTCGTGACCGACTACCAGATGAACTGTTACGTGGTGTAGGAGATCTCGGGTAACGTGGTGGTGTGATGTAGGATGAGATTGCAGTGTTTGGCTGTGGTCCCGGATTTGGATCAAGGCCTAGAGCTGCTCGTTGCGTTGGGGTCAAGGGTATGTCTGCGAGATTGTCCCTTGATCTCATGGCTGGCGCAACTGCAAACGCAATATTATAGACAAAGAGTAAACCAAGTGAGAGGCGGGCGTACGGAACATAGCCTTGAGCGCTCTGCGGCACCACCAGGCTGTACCAGCTAGATCTTCCAAAGAGTTAAGAATGCCGACTAGCGCAGGATCAGATCCAAATGCTTACTTTGTGTTGACTTGACTACCGACTAGCCATAGTAATATCAAAGCAATTCCATTCCACAATATCTTCCTCACATCCTGATCGCTAAGAGTACTTGCATTTTGTCTCCGTATTATTTCATCGAATTTGGGATGGCTCCAGTTACCGGGCGATGGAGTCGATACTGGCGTCTGGACGAGTTGAGGTTTTGGCGTGGAGGGCACGAGAGCGGTTGCCATGAGTCCGAAACGGATAGGTCTGCTACGATAAAGTGAGTACTTGAACGAAGTCGTATCTCGCTAGAGGACATTAAACTGACCGACGGACAATCGGACAGGCGTTAAATCGAAGGAAAGGATTCGTAGCCTTCTACCTAGGTATAGGAATGGTCTGTTAGTCGAGGCTTCTTGAGCTTTGTTAGGACGCGTTTTGACTTTGGCCGGCTCCGCGGTCACGGTCCCGGAAAAAGGGCGGGTAGGGCTGACAGAAACGGACTTAGCGTATATCCGATATCATCGAGCCAGAACGATCACAACGACGCGAGCCTGGGATGGGCCATCGGTGTTACTACACTTTTCACGAACCATGCCGCCGTCCATTCTCCAACAGCTTGATTCGCAGCTCGATACTTTGTTCGCTGACTGGAACATCTATACGACACTGATATGTCTTTTACTCGGGGCTTACCTGATCTATCCCCTATTTCTCTACACCGAACCAGATACACACCCAATGCTCCTTGCTCGTCAATCGTCCAACTCGTATGTACGTCAACCAGGGGAATCAGCAATCTATCGCTCCTTAGAGACGCCTCACGGCTACCCTCTGAAGTCGGGACTAAATGTCAAAGATCCCGGGGCTCCCAAATGGACTGCCGGGCGAGACGGGGACCTCAAAGACATATGGGCCCAGGTACTTAAGGGTCCTGTGGATCCCGAAGGAAACTCAACTGGGGCTCCTGGCAAGATAGTTGCTGTGCTCGGGAAAGAAGAGGTGATCGAGCATCAGGCATTGGAGATCACCAAGGATATCAATTCTTTGGGACAGTATCTAAGGTCACATGGAGCTCATCGGGTAGCCGTCTATCTTCCGAATTCGGTAGCGTTCATTGTGTCGTTCTTTGGTACGACGAGCTGGACTAGAAGCAATCGTCTTACTAATGGGTCTAATAGCTGCGACTCTTTATGGTGTCACTCCGATTCTATTACCCTTCGATAATAAAGCCTCGGTCATCGGGAATATTCTCAAAGATACCAATGCGGACTGCGTGATCGCTACCGCAGGCTCCCTACCACTTGATAGCTTGCTGAAAGGTTACCCACGTTTGAAGCACGTCATATGGGTAGCCGAACGATCAAGTCGACATATGGATTGGAACGAAGTCCCTGAAGGCGTTGGTGGTAAAGCTGAGATCGCTGTTTGGCACGAAGTCGTCGAAGAGAAGCGACGCTCTGCCTCTGCTGAGCTACCCTCAAAGACTTCGGACTTCCCAACTCCCAACGTGATCACGGTATCTATTAGCGCTGAGAAGCACCATGTTGTCGAATTCTCACAAAAGGTGGGCTAGCCGCTTGTTGATCAGACTCGAACAAGACTAACCGTCTCCAGAACATTGTCGCGGCTGTAGCTGCTCAGATATCTGCGCTGCCCCGGTCTCAACGGCTGGGATCTTCGGATGTTCTGATACCACTTACACCTTTGACCGACCAGTATCCCCTTGCGGTGACGCTCGCGGCTCTTTATTCGAACTCCTCGGTAGCACTCACGTCTGTGAGTGGCGCGACTGCTGACTATGTAGCTGCCTTTCGAGGCATAACCCCAACTATTGTGATCGCCTCACCGCAGACGCTGGCAAAAGTACACAGCGAGAAGGCCGCTGCTCCAGGTGGCTTGGTTCAGAAGATAGGTTATTGGCGACGTGCCCGATCTCTAGCTGCAGGGAGTATGCCTAAAGTTAGTGGTCTTGCACCCAAGCCTCGACTTATCTACACGTTTAAAGAGGCAAACACTGGCTCCAAGCCATTGACCTCTAGCCAGCTAGCCGACCTAAGAGTATACACCGGAGCGTACATCATCAACGCTTTGACGGCAGCGGGAGTGGCTGGTGCTATTAGTCAGACGAACATGTTCGACTATCGGACCGCTGACAGTACAGATGCTGTGTCGGCAGCTCATTATGGACCCCCGCTCAGCAGTGTCGAGATCAAACTCGTCGAGACACCCAGCTGCAAGATCACCGAAGAGCAGTTTACCGAGGGGCAGCTTGTTGTAGAGGGGCCTGCAGTGGCTGGTGGGGTTATCACTGTTGATGGAACGATGAAGATCACGGATGAAAATACGCTTTGCTCTGCTCCATGACGCTCCGATGGTAGATACGAGATTACGAAATTCACGCCAGTATCATTTGTCAGATGTTGATCTGTAGATTTGTAAGTAATTACATAACGACGCAAGAGCAGTATAGACTGGGTTACCAAAACAAGCGAGTCAATGATAGCCCGAACAGTGATACACAATTCATATGAGTGTTGCCACAACACAATGAAAGAGTATGTGGTTTCATTGAGATAGTTGTTTAGGTACGTGTCTAGGCCTGGCGCGAGGTAAGGTTGCCTGAACCTGCTGCCTTGATGTTGACTACCCATGGAGTATTATTTGTGTGAGGGGTCATGTCTCACTCGTACACCGTTTGCTACACATCATGACAAAGACTTCAACACACTACCCCTCACCATACAGATCAGATAAATATGATCCCAAAGTACCGAATCCAAACAGTAGTATGGCCATGCTCCTCAACCTCCCAGGCGAAATCCGAAACCACATCTACCGATACACCCTCGTCAGCGCCAAGCCATTCATCGTCAAACTGCAATTCTTCCCCAAAGACACTGCACTCTTCCGCGTGAATAGGCAGGTTTACGCAGAGGCGTCGACGATCTTCTACCATGAGAATGTCTTCCATTTCCCGCAGTCGCTGTTTGATGGCGAGCCGGTGCTGGAGAAATTGGAGTATTTCATCCGTTTGCCGAGATGGCGGTTGGCAACTCTCAAGAACTTCAAGTTGGACTTTCCAGTATGTGAAATTGCCTATTATTAAGCTAGTTCATCTGTTTCTCGCCCAGGGCATACTTGAGCGCAGCCTGGAAGTGAAAGCATAAAGCCCTAGTAGCTCGCCCCAGAAGTACAGATCATTGAGAATGAGCCTAACTCTCAAGTCGACATCCCCGCAAATCCACTTAGGTCCACTGCTCAATTCTGTCCTGGACGCACGCACCAGTACTCCCTCCCATCGCTGACACGTCAATGGACAGGTGTACCGCACATTCGACGACCTGAAAATCGAGCACGACGTCCTCCGCAACACCAGGCAAATCGCCGACTTCATCCTCAACCACTGCAGCCCTGGTCTAAAGGTCCTGGTCGACTTCGGCGTCGCTACCTTCTTCGACGACGCTCGGTTGCAGCCCACAGACTACTGGCACCTAATCTACCCCTGGTTCGAGGTCCAGCGGAAGATCCTCGCCGAACAGGGGGAATTCGAGGTGATCGCGCGGATACATCCGCAGCATCTGAATGAGTGGCCGAAGATATTGGTAAGTGAGCCTTCTGCTTCTTTTGTTTGTGGTGGGATGGGCCTCATTTGCACGGAGATGAAGAGAAGTGATTGACTAGAAGATAGGAGAAATACTTCGAGGATCGGTGGTTTATAGTAGCCAATGTGCTTCAAGAGACGGTACGGCAGCGGCCTTCTCGGCGGTTGCACTCTGCCTTGGTGTTCAGTGATGGGCTTCATGCGTGTGGACTTCGTGATAAGTACGATGAGGTGTTTGATATTGAGACTTTCATGTACACCTTATCGATTCGGCGTGGTTGGTATTCAGCCAAAGCGGGAAGTGATCCCAAGATCGTTCAGTCTAGCGAGCAGTTGGTCCGATAGAGACAGGAAAGAGTTGCTTAAAGTCAAGTTTTGTTTGGTCGGATGGAAGTACCATTCATGTCGCACCAGACGGGGCCAAGGATATGTGATCCAGGATAGGGAGTTGTCCATAGCCAATACTCAAAGATCAGCTTCTGCAAGGTCTCCGTACAGCTTTGCGCCCCTTCGAGGTCCATCTTGTGGTGTATTTGCGTTGAGAAGGGCTAATGCTTTCTGCAGCATCGGCTCCAGATCCTTCTCAACCCTTTCTCCAATGTCCCTTCCAAGCTCAGAGTCTTTTCCTAATACTGTCTGCGCCAGTTGCATTCCCTTCAGAACCGGCCCGTAGATGACCAGATCGTGATTCGCCTCTACCCACCCTTTGCTCTCCTTAGCCCTCATCTCCTCTGCCCAGTCAGGGCCCAACAGCCTCGTCAACCTTTGCGCAAACTTCTCGACGTCCTCAATCCCCTCGCCGGCCTTCACCACCCTTGCCGCATTCAATAAGACCATAGACCCCACCACCCCGACATCAACCTTAACGTTGCCCCCATCAGTCCTTTGATGCCTCGTATCCCACGTCAGTTCCCAGTACTGCCTCCCAAGCCTCCAGCCTTGCTCCACACTCTCCTTCGTCCACCCTCCCTCCATGGCCCTCATAACAGCCCCAAGCATACACTCCCTCGCCACATTCGGGTGCCAGAGACCGACGCCCGTCCTCTCAACCCTCTGTAAACAAACCAGCACGACCCCCTGCCGCCCGCACGCATTCGCCTTCCTGACAAGCTTCTCGATCTGCCACCCCTTCAATTTCCTCTTGGCGGTCTTCAGCCCCTCCAGGAAGCCGGGCAGGTTCGCCCAGTCCTTACCCTCCTTCATCAGCTCCAGCATTTTGGCAAAGGATGAACGCGTGTCCGGTTCATCGCGTAGGTGGTTCAAAGGCTGCAGTTGCAGGACTTCGCCGCCGACTTTGGCGGTTGCGGGTTCATCGGGGTTGGTGAGGAGGGCGTGGTTCTTTGGGCGGTAGAGGAGGGAGCGCTGCGCGGTTATGAGATGGCTGGGGAGGAAGATGTTGCTACGGAAGGTGGAGAGCAGGGTGTCCAGCTCGGGGGAGGAGGTGGGGGTGAAGGTTGGGAGTGCGCCTATCGCGGTTTGTTCTTAGCTGGGGGCTGCCAACGGGGAGATTGGAAAGGGGCTTACCATGTTTTCGGCGAGAGGGAGTTGTGCTGAGGGTTCTTGACGCGGAGCGGCCGCTGAGGCGGCGGAGACATGGGCGGCAGCAGGTTAAAGGGTTGATTGAGCCTGCCATGGTTGCTGTTGCTGGAATCCAAGTGACGCTGACGTTGTAGAAGGTTCCCACTCAAGTATTGAGCTGGCGGCGCCTCTGATTCTACATCGCCTTCTTTGTACCTATCTTCGCAGTAGTGTCCAGACAAGTGCAAACCTAGCACTAGCGTGCCAAGGCGAGGGCGACTTGAGAGTTCAAACGACATGGGAATCTTTGCAAGCACAAATCAACATGAATCTAGTTCAATACCCTCAAGATCAAGACTCTTTTGCTAGGCCTGATACTATTGTTCAAATCGTCACCGCTGTTCCGTCTATCTGCGTGCTTCTCGTAATATCGTACTCCGTACACCTGCGAGACCTGCTACCAGCCCCCCAACCACCCTCCATCTCCTAACTCTTCAGCTTTGCCTGCCTTATATCTGGAATATCAATCCGAATCCATTTCGGCTCATGAATCGAGCATAGGCTATTCGACCTTCAGGTCACTCATTCCTGTTTACACGTTCGCGCTCACACATTCCCGGCTATCTCCGATCAGAAGCATCGGTTTTGACATTCATCAATCTTGTAGACTGGTATCATAATAATCATACCTTCTATTGCTTACTTTTCAGATTCCATTTCTCGGCTGTAGCTTTCTCAAACAAAATGATGAATATTGCACCGGCAAGTCATGAAGCCGATGATTCTTCAGGAAATTTGAGTACACTCAAATCTCTGTAGACCATTTCAATTCTAAGGACTATCTCAAGTAATCTCGCCTATGTTGAAACGTTGTCACAATTTCTTCCTTGCAAGCAGTACACCTCATAAATGGACATTCACATAAGATGCTCCAAAGTCAGTGTTGTACGCATGTTCTATCCCTACAGATCACAGGTTTTGCGAGGAGTCACAGGGTATCTACATCTATGATAACTCATTTGCACATGGCTCATAGCCTCCCAATCTCCTACGACTATAAAATAACCACTATATCCTCTTTTTCTCATTTCAATACTCTCCTTCAGAACGAACTCAACATCATCTTCCCCAACAAAAAGACAGAGAAATCAACAGCTTGAACATGTTACGGACATAACCCATCAACAAGCTCCTTAACCGTCAAACCCTATCCTCAGTCTCTATCGACGATGTACTGGCAATGTTGCTGGTGCGGGGAATTCAACTGGCAACTCAATGATGTCCTTCACCCCTACCAGTGCGTTTACTACCCATGCGATCACTCGATGTGTCAATGGTGCAAGGACACACCAATGCCGCCTCCACATATTGTGCCACCAGATACGGAATCGGATTAGCAAGGGGGGGCCATAAGGGGAAGTGAGAGGGAAATAGAGAAACGAGACACGGGGAGGGAGAAAAAGGGCAAAAGCTGGGAATGGAAAGGAAAGCAGCTCAACAGCATGCATTTTTTCAGGAGGGATCCTACGATGTTGTTGTAGGTTATGGACCTCGTGGACTGATATTACGTGTACAATTCTCGTTGTTTGGTTGGACAACATGGTGGGGACGTCTGACTATCAAGACCAGGAGTACATCGATCAAAGCTTTGGCCCAGTTTACGGTACTGAGGCTATCGTGTTCACCAGAGAGTGCACATCTCGGACCCTCTCCTTTTGCATCAGAACCTTGAATGTCGATCTTAGATTGCCAACTCATGCGTTTAGTATAGTTCAAACACTTGTATATACACTGTTTGCTCCATTCGACAACAGCATGAAAAATCTAGACTCATCAGTATGCGTCATTGGTGTCAAACCGTCCCAAGGCTTTTCATATATAATCTGCCTGATCCATCTCCTCTCCTCTCTTCTGTTTTCCCTGACAATCCCCGCATCATTCACAGCGAAAGCTCTCTTACTTTAACCACCCTCAGATCTAAGTGAACACCTTGAGATCACTGAAGAGCATTCCTCAAAAGCAACCGCACAGAGCAAAGCCGTCCTCATCAGGATATTTCTATCAAAGACCATCTCCAAATTGGTGCGTGAATATATAAACACAAGTTACGTACTCACGTCTATGCTAACCTTCCTCTGCAGAACAACCACGCTTTCCATAGCAGAAGACCAACATGTGGTGGGAATGTACAAGATGTGGTCAGCCCAACAACCAATTGGGTCCCTACTATATCTGCCTGAAATGTGGGCAAGTACCTACTACGTGAAGTAGGAACAAAATTACGGGATCGGAAACCTGACTGGTTGGTTCGTGGGGTGTAGATCATGAAAGGCACTTGTAGTTAGTTACAGAGTAGCTACAATTGGAAGGTTTGCGTGCTATAACGAGGAATAGTCTGAACTAGAAGATTATTGATAGTTGGTAGAGCTTGATCTGCTCGTGGATTCGTTGGAGCTTGTTGAGGTGTTTTCTCCGAATTTGTGAAGTTTTGCTTGCCAGACTGGTAAATCGCAAAAGATACAGACACAGGAAAGAAATATACTCGATGTACTCATTGTCTTTAGAGAGTCCTCTTGGTAGGTAAGAGATATGCTCAACATCCATTGATACGAATGTCAAGCCTCTCGAATTTCCCCTGATGAATTAAGAGGAATGTTTCTAAGAACTCCTGTATGGAGTAATAATCGATATACCTACTAGAGGTCACACATTTCGGACAGAAATGTGTATGGGAATGGGATGATCTCTGATGAAATCAAGGTTGTTCGACTTTGGGCTGTAGACAATGACAAGGACATGAAGGTGACATTGGAATTAATGGTTCTTTCGTTTCGATCAACGGTGTGTTCATCAGATTTCGGTTTTCAATTTTACCCGGGCGAGTGGACCACGGAGAAGATGGTCATCGTCGTCAAAATGCCAAGTCGAATTTATGCGGCGCGCGGTAAATCCGGCAAAACCTTCCCCGCTTAAATCTGTCTAGCAAATGTAAATGATTGCACATATTCCTCGTCCGATCTCAAGGCTCTTCCATAATGGCGTCTCTCATCCCACCTCTCAGGCATTCAAACGGCTGGAAGCATCTCCTCCGCCAGCGACGAAAAGATAACCTCCAATTCCGCGCCTACCACAACCACAGCAGAGAAATAGTAAAATACAACGAGCTCCCACCCCCCTGGAAACCATGGCGACTCCCAAAGCACGAACCAGTCAGTACGTATCTCCCCCCACGCACCCAAAACCAAACCTATCTCCCTCATCTAACTAAACCATCACTTGCAGCACCACCCAAATACATAAAAACCTACCCCCCCCCCCTCCGCCGCCCGCAAACACCCCTTCCCCATCGACGCCATCACAGCCACGCACCTAGCCGAGTTAGACCCCACCTCCGCGCGCCAACGCCTCTTCGCACGCACCAACCCCGACCGCCCCTGCGAAGGCGACATCCTCCTCGCGACCTTCCGCACGGGGGAGCCCTTCTCGGGCGTCTGCCTCTCGATCCGGCGCCGGGGCGTCGACACCGCCGTCCTGCTGCGCAACCGCATCGGCACCGTGGGCACGGAGATGTGGGTTAAGATCTTCAGCCCCGTGGTTAGGGGCATCGAGGTCGTCAAGAGGGCGGAGAAGCGCGCGAGGAGGGCGCGGCTGTATTATATGCGGAAGGAGAAGCATGATCGGGGGAGTGTGGAGGGGGTCGTGGAGGAGTATTTGAGGCAGAGGAGGTTGGTGAGGAGTGGGGCTGTTGGGGTGAAGGATCCGAAGGGGACGGGGGGTGGGAAGAAAGGGGTGGGGCGAGGTGAGGGGGAGAGAGAGCGGAAAGGTGCGGGCTTTGGGGTTCAAAGGAGGGTGGTGGTCGAATTACCGCTGAAAAGGCAGACTAGAGCTTTGAATATCCTGACATTATCGGCGAGAAGCGCCTGGCTCTGGTCTGATATCCCTGAGCGCAAGGGCTGATTGATCCGGTCGGCACCGTTGATCAGGAACAGCAGTACAACAAACGAATGCAAACTGCTTCCGCCCGTCCCTCCGATGGAGGAATGCCTGTAATTGTACATATCTCACTGATACGCCGCCTAGTTGATTTCAGTCAAAGGTGGTACATATACATTCCGAGATCCAGGGATATGCATGCTATTGAGCGTTCGATTTCGCGAGTCGTAGAGTCATGCTTTGGTCATTTGCTACTCTTCTTTCGATTGTTCATTGAATTCTCATCCTAATCTACCCCCATATAGCATCCTTTCCTCTCCCTCCGCCCCCTACGGCTGGCGGAGTAGTAATGACATAGCTCCAAACCTCTTCTCCATCAATGAATAGCCTAAATCTAACCAATGCCTGCTCACCTCCGCTGCCTTTCTCGACTTCAATTGCACCGAACTTACTGTTTCCGTCTGGTAGATACTTGATGCAGATTTCATCCTCACCTTCTTTCTCCCAATACGTCCTGACGGGCAAGTAAAACATGCTGAGGGGACTAGTAGAGAATTCGTGAACCGTGGCGCTAAGTGGCCACTTTCCGTCTTTGGGCGGAGGGAATGCGGTAGCGGCGAACTCGTGCCTGTCTCCACTCAGGACGACGACTCCTGTACCAGATGACGAGAGCGCAATGTTCCACATGTTCTCAAGAATAATCTGGCGTTCATGTAGATAGCCGCCCCAGGTATCCGAGGACCCAAAGCGCCAATTACGGGTGAACGGGATCGAAGAGATGACAAATTTCCATTTGACTCCTTCTGGGGGCGAGTCGGAGAGAAACTTCAGGAGGGATGAGAGTTGCTGTGCACCAAGCATAGTTTTGTTAGGATGATCAGGGGTTAGCGCAGAAGAGGGTGAGCGATAGCGGCGTGTATCCATGAGGAAGAACGTAGCCGGGCCGCGAGTGAAGGTAAAGTAAGAAGTGCCAGGATCAGCTGGGGGTGGATTAATTGACGTGTGATATATGTGCCACGGATCAACGGCGGCCGGATATGGTTCTGTGGTATTGCCATCCCAGTCATTAGCAATCTCATGGTCGTCAAGCACATGTATCCACGGCAGGTCGGTGGAGACACTTGGCCAGTCAGGCGAAGAATAGACCTGGCGGTATTCACGGCGGTACGTTTCCACGTCGTAGCCAAGCCGACGAGGCACATCGATGTAGATGAAGTCACCTAGGAAAAGCATAAACGAGGCCTGCAAGGATGGGATCCACTTCGCAAGCTGTTTGAAGCCTGGTATTGTAAGTGGATGATGCAGGGGATTGTAAGGAAATCTCGGCTTGATGCAACTTGAAGTGAGAAATGTAAGCTTGTCATTCTCTGGTACTACCACCCCCACAGAAGGTGCAGTGGTGAAGAACCCAGTATGGTTATTTGATACTGCATATTGATACGAAGTGGAAGAGCGTAAGCTGGAGATAGTCAAGGCATAGGTGAAGTCAGTCTCCGTCGACAGTAGATAGACCTTCCCCGCAGACTTCCAAGCATCATCTATCGCCGGGCCTTGGGGTGCCTTGGCCTCTCTGTAGGAGACAAAGAGCGGTAGTTGAGCCTGATCAGGCTCACGGATCAAGATCCTCGCAGTTGTGTCGGATACGTAGCCAATCCTGGCAAAAGATAGCTCGTTGCTTGGATATGCGTAAGGGGCACGGTAGACTACATCGATAGTAGATAGCAAGAGCAGAGCATTGATAGCAGCGGTAGCAAGTGTCCAGAGCAGAGCCGAGGAATTTGGTAACCCTGACAGCAATATCCAAGCGTTTCGACTGATGCGTTCTCCTGCCGCGCTTCCACTCAAAAGCTTCTCGGGACTATCTGAAGCCCTTCCACTGGCTACAGTCTTTGCTGGCCCTTTATTTGTGGGCTGGTTGGAGACCTTGGCATGATCCGAGGTTGAACGTGTCGAGCTGAGATAAGTTGTAGCTGCTATTGCATATACGAAGGCAGATGCGAAGATTGCGGGTGGAGCATGATGACCTGGTATCTGTATTCCACGCATCGGTCAGCGATTGGTTGCTTTGGGCGTTTGTGCATGATTACCCATCTCAGGAAGACGTACGCTGAGAGTCGCAAAACAAGAGAGGAGAGAAGCACTAGGACAGCGTGCGATGAAGGCATGGTTTGCTCATGGCACAAGGCCGGAGGAGCTGAAGATGATGAAAGGTTGAGATGACGTTTGGGGGATAATAGTTATCTTGGCAGAATGAGGTTGTCTCGGTTGTCTTCCGATGACAGGGCTGGACGGAAAAGGAGGCATGGAGGCATCTTGCTGCATCAGCGACTCTTCTAGAACATGCACAACCCGAGTGTAATTAATTGAATAATCCTATCATTGAAAAAGTGTAAGCCCCTTTCAATTCTCTAGGCTACCTTGGAACTACCCTGTACATATCGCCATCGGGCCTCTCCTTGACCATCTCTCTTCTCGTCTTTCCACCACGCTATTCTCTCTTTCCCTTCTCCAAAAGTCTAGCTGCCTGACTTTTCTACTTCTACAATTCCTTCATACATCACCTCTCACCGATAGTCTCCTCGAGTCCTCGCAAGCTTTCTGCCAACGCATCATCCCCTGCATCTTGCCGTTGCCCCCACCTCGCCATCCCACTGGATCGGATTGATTTGCTTTGGTCTTCGGCACCGGCCAGCTGCAATCCACCCTCGCCGCATGCAACTTCATCGCCCAGAGCCAATCCACTGGTACTGCGTGTTTCATCATGACACAAAGTCACCCTGATAAAATGCCGGACCGTCGCAATGCAGAAGACGCTGGCGAAGCTAAGCAGCATCTCGCTGTCGACCACGCTGCACCATTATCGAGGCGCACAGCGCGCGGCGACGATATGTCGCACACCGCATCAGAAAATCAACATACAAAGTCCGCAGATGATATCGAGCATCCCAAACCGCACAGTGTCCAAGCGCACCAGAAGCAATCCCGAACTCATACCGAGACTACGCTCGTCCATCGCGCTGCGTTAAATAGACTCAACGGCGTCAGTTCCAAGAAGCCTGCGACAGAAAACGCTTCCTCCTCAGCAAGTACACAGCCCGTCCTAGTCAAATCATACTCAGGCGCCGACTCAGCAAAGAAAGCCGACATGGCCAAACGGAGGAGAGCAAGTATCGAATCGCCGGAGCTCCCCCCTCTCGAGAGCTTCTCTTTCCAAGACATCCTCAAAGAAATCGACCCCGACATCAAAGTCTCCATTGACGCCATTGCAGAGATATACGGTCGTAGTAAGCTTAGCCTCGCGGACGAGTATGGAAGCCACCGTCCTCCTCAAGGTGGTTTCGAGATATTCGCCTCCTCTGATCAAACCGACCCGATGGAAGCGATGCAGAGCTCGCGGCTTGAGCCTGTGGAGGAAAGTACTTCCGGCCATTCTCGTCGTCATAGTCTGGCCTTGGTTGGGACTTCGGCGCAGCCAAAGAGTGGTCTTTCTAGCAATGCTATTGCCGCGACCTCTAACGCGGTGTCGATTCCGCAGCAAAGGAGACAGTCGGCTTCCTTGCCTCCGAATTCGCCAGCTGATACCAAGGTTGCGCTATTGCCTTACGTCATGTCCTGGCTTCGGAATGCCAGATCGAGGAGTCAGAGTCCATCGAGCCAACTGTCAACGGATCCGCGCGCTGCAGATAGTCTCCACCGGATTCTTGGCGATGGCTAATTGAGTCTTGCCCAAGCCTTGTCCCATCGGCTTTGATCTGGGGCTAACGTTCATTTGGTTTAACACGCCTATCTTGGGGCCCAGGGCAGATCCTGCCACGTCCTACCGTGCAAGACCTAAACCTCACCTTCCATTACGGAACAACTTGCCAATGCATCACGTTGGGCTTACCGCACGGTTCTGGACCCAGCCTTGGTCCACCACTGGGATCTTTTGGCCCGCTACACTGGCAGCCAGAGATTGTGTCTCTTGATGATCATATGAGATCACTCCTGGGTGTTCTAGCACGTACTTATGCTTTCCTAACTCCTCCTATACGGTTCGTAACCACACGGCGGTAACGCGCAGCATTATACCCCCTTCCGGAGGCGGTTTGGTTGCCAAAATCCGCCAGAATTTGGCCAGATTCCAGAATGTACGGAGGAGTCTGAAAGATAGATTGCTTTAGGGGTATTTCTCACCGCATCTGGTTCATTTCGCCTTCTACCATACCTCCTCTCAAACTCATACATAGACTGTGCTGAAGGATGGAATTTCCAAAGATCCCTAGATTCTCGTTCAAGGGTTCCAGGGCCGCCGATTCCTGAACTTGCAGCAAATACACTAGGTTAGACAGCGAGACAATTTCTCCAAGCGCCGCATTGAATCGGTGTCTAAGGTCCAGAACAGGATATTGGTGGTATTGCTCAAATGTGGGGTCCAGAAAATCCGGGGAAGGCGAGAACTAGCTGCATGATGCTGCCAGCAAGCGACGTGCTGCAGAACCGCCTGTTTATCGTGACGTCTGCTTAGTTGCAGAGAAAGGGGAAACGGGATGCATACGTCTTTCAATCAAGTCTCTCTTGAGTTTTGTTGAAGATTTCAAGGTTAAAATATTTCCATATCTGAGTAGCTTAATAGACTTTCAAAGAATGGTCTTGAGCATGTTTGAAGTGTAATCAGCGCTCATAACGAAGGACGAATGAGTGGGCGGGCGGATGGCAGTCTCTAGACCAAGTCCGCTTCGATGGCAAAGAACGGGTCCTGCTAAGTATGTATGTTCTTTAAAAGCTATTTGCATGCAGAGGCCACAGAACCGAAAGCATCATCCACCGATCAGCTTTCCGCAGTAAACACCTCCAGCAAAGCACCTCGCTATCATATCGATTGAATAAGTACCTCCCCAGAAATCAACAAGCCGCCTAGTCTAAGTATGCTTCAGCTTCGGCACACCACCCCCGTCACGTGGGATATCTCCCATGAACCCACCATCTCCATTGCTTCCACGGGTCTTTCCAAAGGCTTAAAAGCCTGCCTCTCCAATCCTAGGTGCACCGCCTTCCCAGTCCAGGCGTTCGTAGTACTTGAACACCAGTTCGTACCCCTCCAGATCATGTACGATCCGATCAACCCTCCTATACCCTCTCACGAGCTCCATCCTCCCTCGACTTTCCCTCTTCCTCGCTTTTGAATCCTTCACCCTATCGCCACCAGCCACTTTGACTACCTCCCCATCCAAATCCTCTCCATATCCGTTCTTCGCCTCAAACAGCGTCACCGAAAAGCGGCCGGGTTTGAAGATACTGACAACTTGCTCGATCACTTCTGCAGTCTCGCGCCCCGTTTGCTGGGAGGGGACATTAGTTTCGAAGCTAGCGTAGGAGCAGTGCGTTTCGGGGGTCACGTGCACGGTGAAGTAATGGGTGGAGGTAGGACCAGGAATGACGCCGTTGGCGGAGAAGCCGCATGGAGTAAAGAGGTAAGCGTCGATTCGAGCGTCGGGATATTTGCAGGATGGATACACGTCTGCGAGACCTGATGATTCCGAGACGACAGTGCCTAGGGCATGGCCTTCCGCAGAGAGTTCGGCCGGGAAAGGGAGGTGGGATTCGGGCGTGTCGAGGTCGAAAGAGTCGCGCGTGTTACTGAATATATCGATGGCACTATCATCCAACGACATGTTGTCGCCGATATCTCCAAGATGTTTTTGGGCTTCAACACGGGCCTTGCGGGCCTGGCGGTAATATTGACCTTCTGCGACCGCACTCGCATGGTCAAGGTAGAACTGTTTAGCGTTCTTCGGGTCGAGATCCGTCATAAGAACCTCCAAAGTCTCATCTTGCTCTTCATCCTGCTCGCCACGATCGGTGATGGTTGCTCTAGTTGCTGGAAGATCGAGCGTCTTGACCTCCGTCTCACGTCGCTCTGGCGTGGCTGGTGGTGTCAAGATCGTGTTTGGTTCGGTCAAGTACAGATACCAATGCTCGCCGTTCATCTTCCCGATCATGTAGGCACTGCCGCCAAGAAAGAGCCTATCGAGCGATCTGACCTCATCCCTCCAGCTACGGTGTGGTCCGTGCTGCCTGTCTGGAAAAAGGAAGTTCTTCCGGCTGTAGAAGACACGGTAAGGGATAGCCGAAGTAGCTGTCCCGAGAAAGGTGTTGCCAATCGTATGGGGAAATCCAGCAGTTAAAGCGGCAATCTCGAGGATTTTAGGCAGGCCGCTCAATAGTGTTGTGGTACCACATGTCTTCAGGATAAGCTTGTGGGGGAAGACAAACATGCTTGATTCAGAGAGGAGGTACGCGTCGACATGCTCGGACTCGACAACAGATAAGACTTTACAATTGACCAAGTCAAGCATGTCCTTCCACAGATCAGAAGGCACGATTTTGAGACCGGCCGGGGCAGTTGAGGCCGGCAAAGAGGCCGGCAAAGAGGCCGGAGAGGCGCTGAACCATACTTCTAGAAGTTTTTCTGGACCTTCAAAGGCATTGGTAGAGTCAAGATCAACAGTGACATCACGATTGATCGTCAAGTGGGGCGTTCCACTAAACGAGGATGGTGATACGGTATAGCTCTTAGGAATTCCGGTATTGACCATCTCCGTGTGAACGTGAGATATGGCAGCCTTTGTTCGCAGATCTGAACAGTGATATAGACTTCCTTCACTTTTCCGGAAACGAAGGCTCTTGACCTGATGTTACCTCTTGCTACCGCTTTGCACGCAGTCGGGGCTCTGGTGAAATAGGGAAGCTGGGCTGCTCACTGTGACAGAGCCTTATTAGCGTCGTGAATCACGATCAGGCAGTTAGGCAAACAAGTGAGGTGTTCCACTGGAGAGAGAATGCCCACGCTCAGTGGGATGTAGTGGAGGCTGGCTTCAGCCAGCAGCAGTAGTGGTGTTATCTGAGGCGACGTCGAAGGCTCGTTAGGGAGGACGGGCGGAGAGAGGAACAAAGAAGTCCTTGAACCAAGGAATCTTGGTTATCTTTCGGGTCCTCGCACTGAAGAATCCGATACCCGGCGAAAGTATCGAACCTAGCAGACGAGGAGATCTGCTTATTTGAGAAGATGGATTTTCGGCCTGGAGCCCACTGGTATTGGCAAATGTTATCTGGGCCTAGGAAACGACACAATTAGTCACTTGCCACTGAATAGCAGAAATGGCACAGAGGCTGGTGCCAGGGTCATTCGAGGTGAGTCAAATACTTAGCAGGCTTTGATAGAAGACGTAGCAGGTCCCTATTGCTCATGGAGAAAACAGTGGAATAGGCTATCAATAGACGAGGAGTCTCGACGGCTCGCTCATTGACGATGTGAGATTTCAAAGGATTACGTATCGAGGAATGAAGTCGTCGGGTGTGTACAGGCTGAGGGATATTATTTGTGTGTGTGTGTGAATTGAAAATGGGTTCCTCGGTCCTTCTTGCCGCCGGATGGTGCAAGCGTGAAATGGCGTGCCAAGACGTGACGTTGCTATAAGGTATTCCGTTACTCCGTAGATGTATTTTTATGAGATTTCCAAAAACAAAATTAGCAGTACTCAAGCCTGATAAAGGTTGCCAGGACGCTCCATTATCTGCACTTCCGGACTCTTGACTTCTCGAACCCAAAATCTGTGTGTAGTGAAACTCGACGAAATCACTTCGACCTATCAAGAACCAGAGCGTAACCGTAAGAGTAAGCGAAAGCGATTTCATCTCATGGCAAATCTACCTCGGTGTGCTATCTTTCTTTCATATTTTAGCAATCCTCGCAATAGTGAATCGGGCGTTCCAGCGCGCGCCTACAAAATTCATGCTTTAGGGCAGCTTGGGTTCTCAGTGGCCCTATCACACTACCCTATCATTGCTTCTCGCCATCGAAGAGTCTTGAAGTTGGAGTATCTTGGAGAATTTTGGAGTTTCAGTATACCTGTGAGATTCATCATACCTTTCTATTGATGTTGCAATTACTCTCCAGTAGATAAACGCTTCTTCCAGTACTGACTACGTGCAAACTTTTCGACTTTTACTACTCCACAGTAGCTGCTTCCGTAGTTAGACTTCAGCCCCAGTTTTGTTGTGAACCGAAGTCATTGCGTTCGTCTGATGGTAATATTGGACTTATCTCCATGCAAACGAAAAGCGTGACTGCCACCTTGTACTTATCCTATCTACAACAGACTCACGACTGGCACGCTTGACACTTTGTTCGTTACTTCCTCCAAGCACTCCTGCATCAGGCATGGTACCAGGAACAATGATATAGTGAGAGCGATCACTCGCCCCAGATAAACATTAGTGCCAAGACGAGAATGTAGTCTTTTGGCAAACAAAGATTACACCTCATTGGAAGTACGCTTTGAATGTTATATAGAGAGATTTTTCGAGCTTTGTCCCTTGTCCCAATTCGAGCTAGCAGCTGTTCATTTTCTGTTATTGCGGATATTCCCGGTGGTTTGAGCAATACTTCCAGGGTGGAAGTGGCACTCCATACGGTTTGGGAGGGATGGATCGTAGGACAGCGACCACGGCGAAATGTACATCAGCCATTGCAGGACTGTCGAGTTGACACGAAGATTTCTCGTATTGAGTAGATGGGTATTAAGACTACAGTAAGTGCATCGGCTAATGACAAGCTGCTCTACTGGTGATAACTAATTATTATAGTTTTCCCTTCATCGGTGCGACTCGGAGCAACAACATCAGCACTAAAGGGCGCGTCGCAAAAGCAAGGCATTGACAGCATTGCATATGCAAAGCCAAGTCACCGTCTGAACACAGAGGTAGCTAGCCGTAGTATCATGGTGCCAAGGTGCTCTGCGGCGAACTGCATACTCAAGTCGCGCCTCCGTCACGGGTCCGCGGCATATCAGATATCCTCGAAAGGTACGGAAAAGAAAAAGATTTAAATTGGGACTACTCCGTATCTGCAAATCGCACACCTATTCAAAAGAAAGGACTCCTCTTTGATTCGCCCACACGAATGGCAGAATATTCCGACTGTGCAGGCCGTGGGACAAATAGACGAGCTTTTGCGCCAGAATCTGCAGCAGCACCAATTGATCGAAATGCGATGACCTGTCACGCTGATTTGTGGGTGTGGTGGCGCTATATCCTGGTAAGCATCTGTGCACTGATTTGCTGCAGCTATGATTCCGAACGTGCACACGATCTTGATGAGAGGACCATGCAACTAGCCCGTTCAAGAACTGTTAGTTCTCTCCTTGATTACCGGTGGAGGGCATGAAGAATGATGTTCGTCTCTTTATGATCATATCCTTCGAACCCTCAGCTGGACGTGCTTAAGTGCGTGGACTGATGACCACAACATTGGCCGTGACAGCAACCTCACAGGTCAATCAGCTGCTGATGATCAAGCCTCGACTGGCATGTATTGCCGGATTGTCGTAATCGTATCAATGTGAATAGTCTGAAAAGATGGTTCTTGGAGATGGGCCAAATCCAATAATAATAATGACGAACCGAGCGAACTTAGCCATACCCTGCCAAGACTTTCTGTATACAAATTAGTGCTAGCGGTCCTCTCCTTATGAAATCCTCGAGGGCCAAAGTAGACTCAGGGTAGAGTAGAACTAGTCACAGCGCGGAGAGAGCGCAACTTGGACTACTTCAATTCTCTGCCTCTACGGCTTTGCTATGCCTGTAAAAAGTGTTGTCAAGTGTTGCGCGGGTGACAGCTTGACCATCTCCATATTGTCCAGCGATTGACGTCGCCGTCGCAATGCGCATCGGAAGCAGAGAATGTCACCCCTCATTCACCAATAACCGACGGTAGAGCCTACGTCCTCTTACTCCCTTTGAGCGCCTATTCTCCCTTCGTGAGAGCTTCTATTGCTCAGGAAACTGCCTAACACTGTGTGCGACTACAGTCTCGAGTCAGTCGAATTAATGCTATCGACGACGTAGGAAATGGATCATGGCTACCTACTCCATGGTCATACGCGAAGCATGTCTTGTAGGTCGTTGTTCATAAGACAAATATAGCAATCCGTACTGCGGTTCGATAATAACTGCTGCCCTTCGCAAAATACAAGGATCATTGCGCTAAATGACTGTAGCTCTTGCCTCTACGATCCTGCCACTTCCCCCGGAACCTTCTGCTCAGACGTCCCCTGTTGACACAATCATGGACTCAAATATCCAGTCCGGTATACCTCTGGAATTGCGGATACCTTTGCCACCTTCAAGCCCAGCCTCGGAATATGGGCAGGAGCACGTGAAACAGGAGGAAGCATTGTCCGCTGACGGAACACGTGAGGACACGAGGATGGAGCATGATGGCAGACAACTTTCACATACAACCCGTTTTCCGGGCATTGGCGGAGACCAGTATGCTGGCGGACAGGCACAATACTTATCAAGGCCAAACAAGGGCGGCTCGATTTTGTTGACTACGCTTCAACCCTTAATTGCGTCGGAGAGATTCCATGAAGACCGGACGAGGCTACTTCAGGCAAATTTGGAGCATCTTCGCTTCTACTGTGGTGTTCAACGGCGATTAATTACAACTTTTGGGAATGCGAACTGTTTCATGACGGAACGGTTCAGAAACGTGGACCAACAATCGTTTGTAGGAGCCTACGATTGCTGTGAAGACCTGGCAAAGGAGGTTGCTGCGATGAATTACCCTACTGAGAATTTAAAGTCATGTGAACTTGAGTCGTCGACTGCCGACAAGGCCGTTGGACCCACTTGGATACACAGCTTGCCCCATGTACAACAGGAATCTCTTCTCAAAATACTCAATCGGATCAGAGTTGACCCTGAGTATCTCGCTAGCTGTATTTGCAAGTTGCCCTCTGCGGAGCTCATGGCTCTCACGTTTTCTTATCGATCCAAAGCTCCGGTTGCCTCTGTTCTCCCAGGGTACCAATCCAAAAAGAGCCATGGCCGTCTCGATGTGCAGGCCAAAGAGTCAAATAGAGCTTCCATCCAGGATATACGAGGACTGTTCCAGGATGATCCACTTTATACTATACTTCATGGCCTTTTTGACGAGTCTTCCGGTCCAGGATCTTGGGAACACTGCCAGAGGATCGAAGTTCTATCCACGGTCTGTGCCAGGGTTATGGTAGGTGGTAAGCGCGGCAGCGACGACCTTGTAACTACGATTCTTGACTCTTTTTCTGGTCAAGAAGCTATTGGTACACAAGTGAAGCTCGAAGCGTTTCTCCTAAATGTTGTCCAAAATGGATCCAGCCTCCTGGACTTACCATTCGACTTCTTCTCGGGTGGATCAAAACAGCCAGTGGAGATTCGGAATGCCAACGCTGCAATCGCAAGCTCAAACTTCTTCGAGAGATGCTCGGCAGAGTTCTTAGCGTTGCTCGGTGATGAGCTACATCAGGTCATACCGAGAGATCTTGTCGGGTTCGTTCAAGCCGTATTAAGGAAAATTGAGGACCCAGTGCTTCGCACTCGCGCTAAGAATTTCATCGTGCCAAAGTGGTTTTTCTGCTCTTTTATCTCGAATATTCTCATATACCCTGAGGTAAGTGTTATCAAAGCTCTCATACACACGAGCTGGGCTGACCACATCAATCAGAGTTGCGGCCTATTGATGAAACACCACATTGGGGACAGTGCTAGGCAAGGACTTCTCAAACCACTTGCAGCACGAGTGCAGAAAGTGGTCCTTGAGATTGTGTCGCCATGGTAAGGTCGACAGCCCCTAAACAACCGCTCTTTCATGCTAACTCATCAATCAGGAATCGCTATAGCCTCGTTGACTCGACAACAAGATCGACAATTGAAAAGATTTTCTCTTTCTTCGAACCAGCTAAGGAGGAAGCTACCGCTCGATCCAGGGGGAGCACGAAATCGGGACTTCCCAGTCAGCTGCAACTGCATTTCTACTTATAAGCCCACGCGTTGCCATAAGTCTTATTCGAGCACTTTGTCCGCCCGCGCCGCCATCACCGGCATCCACGGATGTCAGTTCAAGTGAGAACGCCTCGACGGCTTCTTCAATCGCTGCATCCTCGACTCACACATCGGGATCCTTAGGATTTGGAAGTGCGCCACCTTCTTCACTAGCTCCGAGTATTAGTGGCACATCAATGACAAGTCAGACCATGTCAAGCGAGTTTGCTTTCATCAGATCCGAGCCTTCTCAGGACCCAGTAGAAGATGAGACCGGCTGTGTTCACCCCAAGGCTGGACCGCCTGTCCGGGATAGTACTGATACAGCACTTTTAGAAGCGTGCCAAACACTTTCTATTACCTTTGATATTAGCAAAGCAAGCTCCGCATCGTCAATTAGAGCCAGTGACTGGGCATTGGTCACGATTTGCAAAAATCAGTTGTGCCTTTCACCTAGCTCCGAGGATGATCAGTTGTTGGATGTAGGAGACACTCAAGCCGGCCCGGACATTCTAGACGTCAAATCTTATGAAGTTCTCTACGACCAACTTGACGACGCCGTATCCAAGGTCACTGCTGATGCGCCTCAAGAATCTAATTTCTCTGCTGTTGAGGAAGGTTTAGAAATCGATGTTTTCGCTACTTTGCATTCCCTTCTACGGTCCGCGATGGCTAGTTGCGAATCACAGCTTGACTATCGCGCCGCTTACTACTGGTGGCAAAACATAGAAACACTCCAGGAGCTGGGCCGGCTGGAAGGTTCTGAGATGGCCTTTGATAGAATGATCGACTACTTGGCAGACAAGAAGACCAACGCAATTGGAAAGGCTATCAAAGTAACCGAGCTTCTAGCAAACGAGGTTCACCACCTTGGGATGCTGGCAGCGCGCCAGAAACAGCAGCTTCAGGGCATGCAAGATAGACGTGGAGCGCTTAGGGACAAAATGTGGTACTTATCGGATGTGAAGCACTCAAAAGCATACGAGGATGCTTTGAATGTCACTCATGCCCTGAGGTTGATGGTGGATTCCAAACGAACTTCGAGGAGGCCGTCCGCTACCACACAATGGGCCCGGCAGCGCTTACGTTCATCGAATACTAACGACAAATGTCAAATACAAGTGCTAGAATCGTTGGCTTCCTCCAAAGAATACGGAGGTCTTTCGAAGCTAGCTGATAACCAAGTCGAGATGATTACGCGATGGATGACCAAGCACAGCATTGAGAACTTTTGCAAAGGAGAAGAGATAATCCATCGATTCTGTCATGAGGTTCAAAAGTGTGTCAACAAGCTTGCCGGGCCGGGTATGATCGATAGTCCTGTCTTGTGGTCGAGTGAGCTGTTCAAGCATGAGAAGCGACAATTGGATACACCCCGCGTCAATACTTCCATGATGCCAGGAGCCACTGCTATGGGTGATCCTCGTCGGCTACCTTCAAGCGTCGAGCTCCCTCCTTTCAAGCCCGCATCATCGCCATCATCATCCACTCCTCTAAGTCTCCGCAATCTAGCAGTCAATACACCAAAGACTATCAACGGCTTCTGGCAAGCTACAAAGCCAGCACCTCATTTCATGGAGGGCATGTCGTACTTCAAGCAGCCACAGCCCAATCCACCCGAGACTCCCACGGCCGTACTATCACCTACTTACCATCAACTTGGGCAACACTCCAGGGTCCAGCATTCACCCGGTTCTTCCACCCATGGCGTTCCGCCTAGTAAAGCCGTCGTGGAAGCGAGCAAAGCCTACAAGGCCTTCGCTGATCGTATCAGGACTACCATCACTGCTCTCTTACTCAGTGATCTTGGCTACATAATGTGGAGCCAAGGCAGTGAAACGGACATTTGGATCAATGGGAATAGGTCAGGAATAAACCCCCAAAGCAAGTCACTTGCGTACGTTACCCAGATCAAGGCCGAGCCACTTAGTATGGCATCGAGTTCTGCACTGAGTGACGCCTTGAGCGACTCGACCATCACATTCAGTCAACATGAGAGACCTGACGACCACACTCCGGTCCAGCCTATGCAGATTGACAAGTCGCCCCGTTCTGCTTCGTCAGATAGCAAGGCCCAAAAATTGCCTCACGACTCTAAACCAAAGCCCTCGCACAGAGAAGCTCCATTCCCTTTCTCCGATGCGTACAAGAGGCTATTAGCCAAGTTCTCATCATCTTCTGATCCATCGGTAAAACTTGACACCCTTGCCGAGCTAGAGTCCATTGTAATATTCTCAGTTAGCCACTCTCACAATTCTGGGGATGGATACCGAGGATCCATGTATAACGCGGTACCAACTAACAGCGCCCTTCGTTCACAAGGCTTAAACATTCCTCGAACAAAGGCTACAAGCTTGGAGGAGGTTGTGGCAAATTGTACCGAACGCCGGGCCGGCACGATGAGATACGCTGGCACAAACGCCTCCTCAAGAGGAAGCTTGAAGCAAGCATTCTACCCGCCTGACACCGATGCCGTAGTAGACGCCTTGCTCAACATCTTCCGCAACGACGAGCTCCGACCCACGACGCTATATCGCGACCTTCAACTTATTGCTACTTTCATACCGTCCGAGATATTGGATCAGAGCGCCAAAGGCAAAGCCTTCTGGGACGTTGGCCTCGCAGCACTAGCCTACAAAGAAGAACGCTGCGAAGCCATGATCCACCAAGCAAACCAGATCACCAACTACCATGTCTCCGTCAACAAAGACACGAGCAGCTTCATGAACGCCTATTCGCCTGACCTCGTCGACACGAGCCTGGGGGACGCCGCACAGCTCTTGGTCACCATTGCCAAAGAAGGCTCTCCGGTCGCTTGTCGCGAGCTGGGGCTTTTCTACCTCACCCATCCAGAGCTGTTGCCCCGCGTAACGCTTCCGTTCTCGAAGTCAAAGGACGTATTCAAATCGGTAACTTCGAGCGATCGCACGAGCATTGAGACTGGTGGTTTGGACCCTCTGACATTTGCAGTCGTCTTCCACTGGATGGAGCTCGCAGCAAATGGGGGGGACAAGGACGCGCGCAATTTTATAAGGGGCAATGGCGAGCTGAGCACTGCTCGGTCATGATGGGTAGTTTATTGATTTCAGGTCTTTCTCTATCTCTATGGATCCTTTAATTCTCTTTCGTGTACCAGTCTCTAGCACACGTATATACTCGCTTATTTCGGTTTTTCCTGGGTACTCAGGGCGGTAATCTTCTGGCATTTTTGTTGCAGGATCGGCGGCGATCAAATCAGGTAATTTGAGTCAAGATTCTGTGTATCTAGTTTGCGGAAGCAATCGTGACAGATTAGAAAGCCTTTGAAGGCTTCAATTTGAGAAAATGTAATTAATTCTCCCAGATTTTCCAAGCTCCCGAGAATATGCGCCCAGCAACTCAACTCAAACACCAGGAATCCTTTCCTCAAACATTGCTTTTGGGAATGTACAAGTTGTCAAGGCTCCACGCAAAGCAGGAATCGGCATAGATGGCACTTGTGAGTGATACATAATTTCGCAAAAAGGTGCTGAACATCTCCGATGGAATAAATCAGGACATCCGAGCATATCAAGAATAACGAGATCCTGTCCAAGCAAAGCAAGAAATGTCCAAGGACGAAATGGTTGAGCGCCATTGACGTACCTGTGAGAGAGAGTTTCACCACTTCCCAAACCGGTTCCCGAGCACTTGGATCGATCGATAATGGCCTCTGCATTTGATATTCGATATGCTCAAGTTGATAACGCTTAAAACCGATGCCAATGTAGCCATCCTCTCCCGAGGTGCTTTGTAGCACATTTGACATCTCCCAAGACACTTCAATATTGCCACGCTGATAAAGTCCTAGCAATGCCTATGATGAGGGCAGCTTGCCCGTTCCCGTCCAGGACGCGCTTTTGTAACAGACGGTAAGCTGCTGAGCGGAGCTCCCTGCCCGTGACCCGGGCAGACGGTACAGCAGCGCTCCTGACGACGTCAATGACACAGTCACCATCATCTGAACACTTGGTGTAAGAACATAGTCATCATCAGTGGTGATATAAGTCACTGCTGACGATTCGATGAGGCAAAGGAGCATCGTAGATCTGTAGATGGTTCCGCGGACCGCCAGTCTCAAGGTAGTGACTAGACAAACTAGTACCATCTTTTATTTGGATTCTGCGAACCTCTTACATGACAGGAGTAGGAGGATGAAGAATCATAAGAAAGTGCCTATCATTTACGAGCACCGGGCAGTGGGCCTGGTGATATTATGAACCGGCGCCTTCATAGATCGCACCTACAAATTCGCGTAAAATCGAGATGTCAACGACGATTGCCGCCATAGCCCGTGCTGTGCACGTACTGCCGCCGATTCGCTGATATTCGCTCGTCCAAATAGTCATGAAGGTACGTTGCTAGCTTGGAATACTCCATCCCATTCACGAGCGTGGCATTTATTGTGAGTGTAAAAGTATCTAAAATCTTGCAAGGAGAAAAAGCTCCGTATCAGTAGATTCTCCTCGTCTTCACATCCGAAGACTTGCATTTTTCACAAGTGCTCAGTGACGAGGCAAGACTTTTCAGCCTTGATATAGACCACATTAAAGGTGGCATTAGAGGCTGTGATTAGGCCTCTCCAAAAGACTCAGCTCAATGCGGTAGCGAGCATGTTACGTACATAAGGTTAGACTTCCTTATGAAGCCAGCCTTCCCTGTGAGACATATGAAAGGAGAAGATAATTATACGTCCACAACACCTCGCTCCAAAATCCCGGCACTACACCGCAATTTACTGGGCCCGGTAAACCTGAAAGCTCTTGAATTCCCAATAGGCGTCTTTGAAAGCTGTTGAGTTCTTGGTGACGAGGTCTTTGCATGTGCCTGGACAGCGATCCTTAATCGAGTAAATAGCCTCTTGTCCAGCCCAGGCACCACAGAGATCAACATTTGCGATGATGCGCTGGTTCTTGAAATGATGACTGATATCACACCTGGTGCTCGGAAAATCGGCGAGAGCTTCGCCCCATGACGAGGGGTCGGGAGAGATACCGTCCTTGATGTCGGTAGGTATGGCAGATCGTGAAAAGAACCAGACACGAATGCCAGCGGAGCGTAGTTCCATCGCGTAAACCTAATAATGGCCTTTGTCAGCTCTCACGTATGCACACATCAAGAACAATCAAGCTCACCCCACCACCCATGTCATTCAAGGCTTGTCCGTAAGTAGTGACGGGGCCTTTGACACCACAGCCTTGATTTGAATTGGTACTATTGTGACAATCCTTCGACAGAACCTCGCCTGTCTCCTTCCTGATAACATCCATGTGGCAGCTATCACCGCTGTCAGCCGCTCAACCTTGCAGGACCGTCCCGTTTCAAGCATGTGAAGCTCAAGAACAACGTTAAGTTTACTGCTCGGTAGGAGAACATGGTATCGCTTGTAGCAAGACGTACTGATCAGAGGTGTGGAGAGTCATCTGATTTCCCGAAGTCCCTTGATTCACCGCCTCTACTACATCGATCTCGCCATTTCTTGGCCAATTGTCGGGATCCGTAGTCCACAAAGCAGGCCTAGTATCAGCGATTAACGGCCTAGACTACATTGACCATTGCCGTGCTTTGCCATACCAAGTCCCACAACCATAAGGTGTGTGCAAAATATCGAATATAAACAGAGTTTTCATGTTGTACGTTTTCTTAGAATGGATTCTGACCGATTTGCGGCCTGTGTCCGCGACAGCACCAGGGTCGTCGACCATGACACGGAGTACCGCCGATTTGGATGATGCAAAGGTCAGGTTTTGTTGGGCGGAGCTTTCGCGGTCAACATAATGTACGAAACCCTGACTTGGATCATAGCCCGTGTAGTAATCGAAGTTATCGAAAAAGGTGGTACCATTATCTGCAAGCATTTATAAGCTAGCCGTCTGCAAAATGCCGGTTTCTTTAGCTTACAGGTATCTTCCGGTTGGTAATGTAGTTGGGTATACGTGGGATACTTTGACGGCATATAAGTCGTAACTAGTGCTGTGACAATAGCAGTGGCACAGCCAATAGCTATAAAATACCAGCAACAGTCCTTCAATCCGCATCGACGTACTCGCTGTGTCGGCTGTTCACTGCGTTCAGGAGTGTAGTCAGGAGGAGAGCCATCCAGGTTAACGATGGCTGAGCGTGGCTGCTTTGGCCTCTCTTGAAGCTCCATCTGGATATAAAAGAAAGTGTGATTGCTAGAAGTCTTCCCAGGCCACCAAAAGATTGTCTAGATCTGTTACAGTGAAAGGATAGTCGAGAAAAGCGATATGCGTAAGAGTATTGCAATGGAGAAAACATGCGAGAGTGTAACATTCTAGGATCCCAGATACAGATAACTCAATGGCGACAAAGGGAAATCCAAGGGAAGGAGCGCCTGACTGAAGCCACACAAACTTCACCTGTTGCAGGGTAACGCAGGACTGAATCGTCCTAAGCGAGAGAACGCACCATGTAGCTCCAGTCCCTTGTCGTCTTCAAGCTACTTTGAGGTGGAACAGACCTAACGCTCTGCCTCTGTTGACCTTCTGATAGCCTCGAAGGAAGTTTGCGTATGTCTAGATTGTCAATAGAGACTGTTCGTGCCTTATTGCGAGGCATGCTACGCTAGACGCCAATAGCCAGAAACTTAGGATAAGGGAGGGGGTTCAAAATCACAGTATTGTTTTCTTCTCTGAGACTACAACCTTGGCTAGCAAATGTTGCTTCAGGCCCACCGTTCGTTGAATCATATGCGTACAACAAGTTTCTTACAAAGCCGTCAGAAATCTCCTCATCCCAGCATTCGGTCAACTCATCCTAAGGATTGCCTGGCTCATGAACCATTGGGAATACCACGAGGTGCCTTGGGTAAGGGAGGACTCCCGTCATCTTCCATGAGATCCTCTATCTGCTCGGGGTGACTGGCAGAACAGTTTGTCAGTCTCTGTATAGTAGAACATCAAGGAAGAGCCGCAAACCCGAGTAGGCCCTTAATGTCCTTCATTTCATAATGTTTCTTGCGCATTTCTTCGAATTCTTTGTGCCTGACATTGCCGTCGTGGTCCTTTGGGATGTGCTCTCCATCAGCTTCCGGATCCACGACAACTTGTTTTTCACCTTTGACACTTCCACTTCTTGAGATACGGCCACCTTCGCCACCACCGATACCACTGCCGAAAGACTCTTCCGGCTCGCCCAATTCAAGCGCAGGTATCCCAGCTTCTTTCGTCGAGCGGGAAGCTCGACTACTTCCTGAAGGCGTTTCAGCCTTGACTTTATCGAACTCATCAACCATCAATTCCTGCGCATCGAGCATACGCATCTCCTCTTCGTCCTCTTCAGGCTCATAATGCTTAGCATAGGGCGTTTTGGGTTCATCAATCTTCATGGTGCTGCTCTTCTCCTGCTCTGTCAGGTACAGGTTTGCCTCATCCCATTTGAGTCGTGGCTCGTCCACCAATTCAGAGGGCATCCCGGGAACACTACTCTGTCTACGAGAGACAGAACTGCGAGGGTTTGAGCTATTCCTTCTATGACCTGCATTCTGAAGGGTATTGGAGAGAGTGAGGTCAAGATCAGCGGATGGTGAAGTGGAAGAAATAGTCGGGGGCGGTGCCGTAGCTACACTGGGCGGTTGCTGACGAGGCGGTGATGTATGAGAAGCTGTTTTAAGTATACCTGCAACTCTGGTCAGTATCTGCTACGGAGCAGGTCAAGTCCACACCTTCGACGGAACTCACCCTTTGGACGTTTGGGTATGTCGGTCGCCTGGGCCGGACCTGAGGATGAGGTTTGTGCCATGCTATTGTACAACAGTATTTACCAAAGCATTCAGCCTCTTGATTCCTTGCAGTGAATAACTGACTGTGTTCAATCGATGTACGGTGTGTTGAGAGGTTCTGTTAAGCCAAAGAAAAAAGCTTGGTTGATGATTCGTACTATCTCGATGTTCTCTTGTCAAGCGGGAGTAGTTGCATGTGAGAGGGCTGGACGGTCACCTTTACTGTGCGCTTGACTTAACATGCCAGATGACGTATCTGTTACATAGTGATGCGGGCGCTGTAATTTCCCTATATTTTAGCGCGTAATTACGCTCTAATTACCGTAAGATGGGTTGGTTTTATATCATAAGACTTATTTATAGAAACAGGTGAGCAGTATGCTGAGTAAGTAGGCCGATGTATGGTGTTTTGGTTGAGTCAGAAGGATTAAAGAAAAGAAAATGCTCCAACCCTGAATGGAAAAGGTACTTAAAATTTGGTGGAACTCGCACCAAAACAGAAGTATCTTTTTCCTTCAACCCTAGAGAACATTTTTATATTTTTGAACAAATATCTAGCATATCCAGAATCAAAACCATGCATCGATGCGAAAAGTGCAGAAATCGACGAATTGCCTCCTGCCCAAAATAAGCTACGTCATATCAATTATCGAGGCTTTATTTGATGCTTCATTTGAGGTCTCGTTGACTTTACTTCTCGTTGACCTTCTTTGAAACAGGCGGCATTTGAGGTCGCAAAAGGCTATAACCCTAGAATAACCCTAATTTTACGTTATGTAAGATGAAAAGGTCTTATTTACGTAATTACAGCAGCGCGCCCATCTTACGCGTAATTCAGCATCACTATCATAATAATCTGTAGCGCCAAATGTCAAGTTCAGCCGAGGCTCTCGGGCCGACAATATTTCCGAAGCTCTAATGCAGTCAAGCACCTCAGAACAGCAGAACAGCAGAACAGCAGCACAGGCAGCAGCTCGTTAATAATAATCAACAATAACGTTTTTAGCAGGTTCCCAAGCGCCTCTCCAGAGATCAACCGAAGAGTTGTCCTCATCATCTTGTCATAGCAAATCCATACATAGAAGCGCACCATGTCGCAATTATCCTGATGCCCTGGCTTCTCTTTCAACCGGACGCTTGGGCAAACGTCCTCTCCCGAGTCGCAAGATACTTACAGCTCTTCTTCATCGTCCAATAACTCCTCTAGCAGTGTATCCCCAGCCTCTGTCACGGCCTCATCTTTAGGGTTCTCAATCTTTGACTCATCGCCCATCTGCATCGGCTCTGGTACCGCGTTTTCCTCTAAAGCCGTCAATCCTTCTTGTGCCATTGTTTCTTCCTCGACACTTTTTCTGTTGACATTGCTATCACCGACAGCTTTAACGAGAGCAGTATGTAACTTGTTCAGCGCGGTCCTGGAGGTGGCATCCGTGGCGATCTTAATATCGATGGCTTCCGCAGTAAGATCAAGAGCTGTCTGGAGCTTCTCGCCATCAGAATTAGGTGTAATGTACAGCTTTCCAAGCATCATTATTAACGCTTTTTTCTCTTCTCCTATAAGAAAAGTCAGAATGATTACGGCTTTGGAAGCAGTGACCTAAACCAAAATGACTTACTCGAACAGCTGTTGCTCATGATCCGCTCTAGCACTGCTTCGGCTAGACTAAGATGAACATCCCCGTTGACGGCCCTCGTCTCCTTCCTGCCGGATTCATCCCAGCTGGTACAAGCCTCATCTTGAACGACTAGCTTCCTGGTGTCTGTCCAGTCCACCAACATCGTGCACACAACGGTTATTCCTACCATCTCTTCTTCATCATCAATGTCTTCTCCCAAGCTAAGTAACGCATGCACAATCCCAGGTGCTACGGCTGCCATATGTCCCATGTTCTTCCGTTTGCTGTGGCAATAGACGGGCAGAAAGTAGCTCAGTGCCTGACGAACGGCGGCGTTATCCTTGGTACCTGGATCAAAATAGCAGATCACAGCTTGCTTAAGCAAATCTTCGTCCTCTATCACGGCTGTGAGCATTAGTTTACAAAGCGCAATTGTCGCCGCAGACTGCACATCCGGTGTATGAACCGCTTTCAAGGCTTTTGTAAAAATTTTGTAGACCGATTTCTCCATAGCCGAGTCCTCATTCGTCGTAAGTAGGCTAGGATGTGTGGTTAAGATGTCCGAAAGAACGTGAAGCGCAGTGACTTGAAGGGCATCATGGCCCTTGGTGAAACAGTGGACGAAAAGTGTAAGATTTTCTTCCGCCAGGATCTTGAGATTGTGTCAGTCCACAAGCAATTACAGACAGTGAGAATCGAATTACCTTATCGAGGAAGCAGCACAAACCTAGACAGAGCAGACCTCGCTCGCGTATCGGTGCTTCGTGGCTTCGCACCGCCGGTACAACTAGGTTGTTCAGCATTGCTACGAGGTGTACGTCCTGCTGTAAATCCCCTTCTATATTCTGTAACATGCACTGTGCGATATGAAGGCATTTCATGTTTATCAAGAGTTCTTTGATGGCTTTTGCCTCATCTTCGTCGCCTGTTGCGCGACTGTCTTTTATCATGTTTTTCTGGAGGTTGTCTTTAGTCGGTGTATTCTCACTGATCTCAGACCGTGCAGAATGGAAACTTTCGTCTTCATTATCACCCATAGGCACATCGACTGCAATAGTGTCATGGACCTCAGCAATTGCCTCAAGAACAACGCCACAGAACTCTCTTTCACCAGCGTTGTCGTCTCCGCAGACATCTCGCAGAACGTCAACCACTAACTTGGTTATTTCATCCGGGAGCTCAGCGATGGCAAGGGTTTCCCTCAGAAGACCGAAGGTTTTCCTCCGCCCGACTTCATCCGAGTAGTCTAAGCTCTTGGCGATGTGAAGCAGCTGTTCGACAATGAACTCCTGCTCAACAGTATCTTGTTCGTCCTCATTTTCTGAGTTGGTACTGTTGTGGCGAAGGGATTCGACTAGTACATTGGTATATCGCTGGAGGAAGAAGGCCAATTTGGTTACCTCCGGCATCTTTTCTTCGACCAGCGACTCGTATTTTCCACCACCTTCTTGCCGGCAAAACTCGTTGAAACTCCTAGCCATGAAAACGCTTTCGGGAGTCAGAGCGTCCCAGAATTGATCCGTGAAGGTTATCTCGTCACGGTAATCAGGCCTCCCAACCCAAAATTCTTTCATTGCTTCCAAAGCCACACCGCCGTCCATCGCAGAATTGACAACATCGATACGCTCCAGGAGCTCCAGCAGACCTTCAGTGCTGGGCGGTGAAGCATCCTTGATACCTTGCATATCGTCGGTAGCTGTGTACGGGCCTGCACAGTCCTCGATCCATCGCTCGCGGAACAGCCTTGCGGCAGCTTTGCGAACATTCTCATCCCGATCACGCAAACCCCAGCGAAGCAGTTTTTCCCTCATGGACAAAGAGAGGTGTCGGAAGTCACCTAGCGCTGGGAGCAATCTTGAATATAACGCTCTCCGGGTTGCAGAGTCCAGATCACGAGCTCGCTCCAACAGGTATGGGAGGGTTCCTGGTGTTAGTGGTAGGTTGAGCAGGAGTGAACGACGTACATCCGCACTTGGATCGTTTTGCAACACTTCAAGTAACTTCACAAGGAGTCCGCTAGCCTCGTCATCCTCACTATCAGCTTCTTCTTGAGCTCCATCATCCTCATTGCCTGCTAATCTTCCCAGGCCAAGTACGGCTTGGACACGGATCATTGGCTCTTTATCTCTTATCCTTTTCAACAGAGCCATTTTCAATAGATGATAGTATTCGTCGTCAATTGAGTCAAGAGAGTTGATGATATGAGCTACAAGCTGGGTTGAACGATAGCGGACGGTCTTTTCTTTCGAGGCCATCAACGGAAGCATAATTGAGAGGAGATGCGCGACAAGCCGCGAGGTGGGTGTTTCTGGGAACGACTGGGTCTCTTCCATATGTTCTTCTGGAACCAGCGCTATATCTGAAAAGAATATCAACAAAGATGCTTGCACGACTTTCCCAAGCTGGTTTGCACTACCTTTATCGCTTGCATGCTTAAGGAAGAACCCAAGAAACTTAACAATCCGATCACCGACTCCTTCGCTCTTTTTGACCCCCATTAACCGAATGACGCATCGAGCCACTTCCACGTTGAAGTCGTCTTCCCCAAAGTCCTCAAGAGTGTTGCTCCCCGCGTTTGCCAACTGGTAACAGCAGACCTCTTGTGTCTTTCTGAGGCTTACTGCCAATTTCCGGTGCCCCGCCGCACTTCTCTGTGCATCCCCGAAGATGCTGCATATCTGCGTTCTCAGTGTGGAAGAGGGACCCTCATCTGGAATGGCGACCGTAGGGGAGGAAACGCGTGAAGCGGTTGTCCTGCGCGAACCGAGTGTCTGCGTCGATGACTTGCTAGAGAGGCTAGAGGCTGCCGCTGTCCGTGTGGTAACCCTTCCAGGCATGACTTCAACTGCTCTCTGCTCTCAAGAATCGATTTGAGGCACGTTGAGAGGGGTGGTCTGTCTCTGCATGTTTGCCAAGCATTACATTTTGTAAATAGAGCAAGCTTGGCCTGGCAATGGCGGCTATACGGCCCGGTGTAGGCTCTCAGGCAGTTGCGTCATCGTGCATCTAGATCTTCCGACACCGTGAGAAAATTTGGTTGATGTATTGTTTGCTTTCGATTCGTGCTGCCACCTAGGTAATTGATTGTCAACCGGCGGTGACCATGTTATCGCGCACCATTCGCGGGTTTGGTACAACAGCGTACAAAGGAGCAAAACTCGCAAGCGAAGTCCATTCAGCAAATTCCTATGGTGTTCGAGTCGCCATGGCACAACGAAATGTCGATGGCTTTGTCGGAGGTAGGTACTTCTGCCCACTCTAACGTCTGGCTTCGCTTCTCATAGAGCACTATCTAATAATGATTCAAGCCATTGGCAATACTCCGCTTATCCGCATGAAGCGTCTTTCCGAAGAGACAGGCTGCGAGATCCTTGGAAAAGCCGAGTTTCAAAATCCTGGGGGCAGTGTCAAAGATCGTGCCGCTTTATACGTTATCCAGGACGCCGAAGAGAAAGGTCTTATAAGGCCTGGAGGGACAGTGGTCGAGGGCACAGCGGGAAACACAGGAATAGGCCTTGCTCACGTCTGCCGCTCCAAAGGCTATCAACTGGTCATATACATGCCAAATACACAATCACAAGGCAAAGTCGATCTATTGAGGTTACTTGGGGCGGAAGTATACCCTGTCCCAGCAGTTGCTTTTGAGAACCCGGAGAATTACAATCATCAAGCCAAGAGACACGCTGAGAACATGGATAATGCAGTCTGGACAAATCAATTTGACAATATAGCAAACCGTAGAGCACATCTAGAGACGACCGGCCCCGAAATATGGCATCAGACTGAGGGGAATATCGACGCATTTACCTGCTCGACTGGTACAGGAGGAACTCTTGCTGGTGTCACTCGATATCTGAAAGATGTATCCGATGGTCGCGTGAAATCGTACCTTGCTGATCCTCCGGGAAGTGTCCTGCACTCATATATCACATCAGGTGGCAAGCTGAAGGAGCGAACGGGATCCTCAATTACTGAAGGTATTGGCCAGGGTCGCGTGACCGACAATTTAAAGCCCGATATAGACTTGGTTGACGGCGCATTACATATTAGTGACGAAAAGAGTATCGAGATGGTGTATCGATGTCTAGACGAAGAGGGTCTATATCTCGGAGCGAGCTCTTGCCTCAATGTTGTAGCAGCCAAGGAGGTGGCAGAGAAATTAGGAAGAGGGCATACGGTGGTCACGATCTTATGTGATGGCGCCTACAGATATGCCGACCGATTGTTCTCCAGAAAGTGGCTGACAGAAAAAGGATTACTCAAGGCGATACCAAGCCATCTAGAGAAATATATAGTGCTGTCCTAATCGATGCCATAGGTAATGTGCCCCAAATTCTCAATTTATCATGGAGATACCAAGCACACAAACACAGCCAGATCCTATTGTGGCAGGAAGTCGCATCGGATATAGGGCAGATGGCCTCTTTTCAATGGTCGGATGATTCTGGGACAAATTCTCGGGTATCCCATGGTCTGGTAGTAAGTGGTGCTGATTTTCATGATACACGGACAGATCTGCGATTACCCGACTTGGGACGGAATCAGAAGATGGTGTCAATCTTCAGGTCGGCTTCATATGCTTGGTGCCAAAGACGGGTACGCGTTTTGTCACAAAGGATAGGTCAGTGACAATGCATCAGGAGAAGACAGCACCACACCAGAGCGTGGGATAGTAATACTCTACGTCGAAGGGTTGCCACTACATATTCTTCGCTCGTCAACCTCAACCGCAAATCAACTGCCCGTGTCGAACATTGGGGTATCGTCGGTCTCCTAAGGTAACCGATTTACAAATTCAAGATGATCCCCCTGAACGATATCATCTCGCCTGCCAGATATCGGAACATATCTTCCGCTGGATCGTCCTCACCAAAGTATTAATCGATAAGAAAGGGTCGTCGTCTAAATTCCCAGCACACATGGTACGGAACCCGTCTGACGGGTCCACTACAGTCAAGGTGGGAAGGGAGGTCATGGGTTATGATTGGCGACACCTTTCAAAGGCGGCCCGATCAGTGATTTTGGTGGCACATGTGCTGGTTGAAGATGCGCAATCTGTTCATGTAGCCTTTGGCTGGTGGATGTGCAGAGACTGCCCAAAATCAGGAATTGAATACGGTGAGCGTCGCTTTTAGGGAGACACATCATTTCCCAAGCATGCGATATGATACTCGCCGCAAATTGACGGTTCTTGTTACCCGATCATCAAGTACTTGTTCTGAAGCGATTCGACTACAGCCGTGAAGTGAGTACATGGTACCCCCACTTGAGGAGACTCCCATCTCCACGACGGATCTTGATGTTGTTCCACCACATGCGGCATGTAGTCTAGTGTGACAAGAGGAGACGAGGAGTCGAGGACATTCGTCCGAGCGGCAGTGGCAGATGGAAACACGGATCTGTCATCTCGAAGCACGGCTGTTTATTCCCACTCCACCCGGCCACCAGCGGCTGGAATTGAGATGCAGCACTTATGCAGGATTTATGCAGACACTACTCTAAAGTCCGAAGTTTTTATCACTTGATCGCCACCATCCATACTCGGCATTTCGGCAGCTTTTGGAACGCACCTTCACTGTGTTTGAACAAGCTTCGACCAAGTTTCGTCATAGGTACCTCCATCGTCTAAATTATATCCGTTTTAGCACAGTCAGAGTATGGATGACAAACTCCGTTGGCCTGGAGGGGCGAGAGGGGTTTTCTATTACGCTGCTCGTCTCTTGTCCGCTTTCTTCCCTTGTCGAGTGTAGCTTCCCCGAATCGGATATATACCAATCTTGTTCCATTGCATTTTCTTGGTCTGACTCTCCTTGCTGTTCTTCTACTCCAGTTGCATCCATGTCCAGTCCCTCACCCCGTCTAGAGGGTTCCATCTTAACAGACGATACCTCGTCTAATACCTTGACTGAGGTGCTCACATCAGGCACTGTGAGAAGCGCTGTATACTGGCGCGTCGTAGCCTCCCACTCTCTCGTAACTCCCCAAGTTCTTCAGCATCACTATGCCGGCTCTGGCACCGTCCACGACCCTTTTAATGTCGAATTCATCCCTCGCGATCCTAGGGATCCACTGGGCTTCAGCATGTTTAAGAAGTGGACCATCACCCTCCTCATCGCCTTTGCCACTTTAGCCGTCTCCTTCGCATCCTCTGCATATTCCGGGGGCGTGGAGGAGATTATGCGGGAATTTGATTGCACTGAGGAGGTCGCGGCTCTGGGTATATCACTCTTTGTGCTTGGATTTGCCATTGGCCCGTAGGTCTTTTCGGAGCAATCATTTCCTTTTCCAGATTCGTTCTGGAGCTGTACCCACGACAAGACATCTTACAAGTCAACGCTTACCCCAGTCTGGCAATGCTGACTCCGAAAAATTTGCAACAGATTGCTCTGGGCTCCATTGTCTGAAATGTAAGTCATTCTCAGAGCCCGCGCTGCCTCCTCGGTATTCTATGATTTATTTCGACTCATTAGCCATAACCCAAAGCCGATGCTGACTTCGAACTTTATCCAGGTACGGACGGCAGGTGCTTTTATTGGAACTTATGGAGCTTTGACCGCGTTCAGTGCTGGAGGTGCTGGCAGCAACAGCGTCACCACACTGATCGTTCTGCGCTTCTTTGCCGGAGCATTCGGATCCTCCCCTCTTACGAATTCTGGCGGCGTCATAGCGGACATGTTCCCAGCAAGACAGCGAGGTCTTGCTATGTCGGTCTTCGCCGCCGCTCCCTTCATGGGGCCCACGCTAGGCCCAATCGTAGGAGGCTTTGTGGGCGAGACTGTTGGCTGGCGATGGATCCAAGGGGTCATTGCGATCTTCACCGGTGTCCTCTGGATTGTAGGCACGTTTACTATCCCAGAGACCTACGCTCCAGTACTCCTCCGCAAACGGGCCGAAGCCCTTTCAGCGCAAACAGGGCAAGTGTATCGCTCCGGACTCGAGATCGCCCGTGGGCCTCCGCCCTCAGTTACCGAGAGATTTAAAGTCGCGCTTTCCCGCCCATGGATCCTGCTTTTCCGTGAACCCATCGTCCTCTTCCTCTCGATATACATGGCCATCATCTACGGGACCCTGTACATGTGTTTCGGCGCCTTCCCAATAGTCTACGCCGAGAACCGCCATTGGAGCCAAGGCATCAGCGGACTCGCCTTCCTCGGTGTCGCCGTCGGGATGATCGCCGCAGTCATCTACACCATTCCAGACAACAACCGCTTTATACGTGCCGAAGACGCCGCGAAAGCCAAAGGTGCGCGAGCAGCTCCTCCTGAGGCACGTCTCCCACCCAGCATCATCGGATCCATATGTATCCCAGTGGGATTATTCATCTTCGCGTGGACCAATTACCCGAGTATCCACTGGAGCGTCTCCATCATCTTTACCGCACCCTTCGGCTTCGGCATGGTTCTCGTGTTTCTCTCCATCATGAATTACCTGATCGATACCTACACCATCTACGCAGCCTCCGTTCTGGCCGCGAACTCTGTCTTGCGATCCCTCTTTGGCGCTATATTTCCTTTGTTCACGACGTACATGTATGACGGCCTCGGCATCCACTGGGCGACCAGTATCCCGGCCTTCTTAGCACTAGCGTGCGTCCCGTTCCCATTCCTGTTCTACAGATATGGACCGAGGATCAGGCTGAGCTGCAAATACTCGAGGGAGGCGGATGAGGCAATGCAGGAAGCAGTTGAGGAGGAGGAATCGAGGCCGCAGGATGGGAAGAAGAGTAAGAGGCAAGATGAAGAGCCAGAGGATGTGGAGAAGGCGAGGAATGTTGAGGAGGGAGCTGGAGACGAGTCGGAAGCGGAGAGGAGCAGGAGTGTGGAGCACGAGAGAAGAAGGGAAACTAAAGAGAGAGACGTCGAGAAGGGCGAGGTATGAACGGTTACACAAGGGAGCATTGATTGGAGTTTTAACGTTTCATATTAGCGGGTGGTTAGCATTTGCTGGAGTTGCATTGCTGGGTATTCCGTAGTCGGTCGATATTGGCTTCACAGCTACGGTGTCTCTAGTAGTTGAAGCTTTATCATTCTAGTATCCGTATTTATTCGAATATAAAACGCAGCATACTAATATATTCCTCTATGGAGGTTTAGAAAGACGTCTCTAACCTAAACCTGGCTTATCAACGCGTTCATATCAAGAACTACCATAGATCTACCTCGTCTTTTTGGCTTGCCACTAGTCGAAAGAGTGACCACGCTTCTAGTCCTGTTTCTAGTACCTAACCTCTTCTCGGAAGATGACATGTTTCCGATGGCTTCATAATCATCGATCGCATAGTGGATATCTAGAATTGAAGAGAAACCCAATATCGATTTTTGGTCAATTCGAGGTAAAATCATACCGAGTCATTGGAGGAGCTTCGTTTGGAGTAGTACCACAAGTATTGACCCGTGGGATGAAGCATACAAACTTGAGGGGGCAAATTACGGAGCGACGTTGAGCCATCATGAAGATCTAGGAGTAAGACTGAGAGATGGCGGCATCGGTTGAGAAGCACCACAGGGGAACCATGCTCTTATTCCTGAGCATCTAGTATTTCTTCACCAAGCACATCTTGGAAACGGCCAATTGCACGCTTCAACCCTAGAGCAAGCCTAAGGGCGACCATAGAATTTTGTCTGTAGATGAGAGTACTTCCTCCCCCCCATTGTAAGCCTTCCCAGTTCAATGCCCCCTCAGCTTCCCATCCATGGCCCCTTGGGCGGACTCATACTTCTCCCCTCCCCTCCGGCCCTAATATCACCCCCAGCAGTCCCAGGCCTCCTCCACTCCCGGCTCGGCGGAATCTGGATCGCAACCTCGGGACTGGTCGCCACCTCGATCAAGCCCCCGGCTGGGACCTGTTCAGGCTTCACCCCTCTGCCCTTTCTCATATGCTGGGGTGGGGGCTGATACTGCGGCGTCAGGTCAATAAGGGGTTTGGGCGGTTGGGGTTGGGGCCGGCGCGTGGAGGATGTGCGCTTGATATTCGTGGTTGACACGCCTGCTGTGGCGGCTGTGGAGAAGGTATCTTTGTGGGGAGTACCGGGTGAAGCGGTGCTTGTAGGTGGTTGAGCTAGGGTGGAAGGTGGCACGGATGGTAAGAGATCGTTGGGAAGGGAGAGGTGTTGAGCTTTTTGGCGTTGGGTGTATGTTCGACCGAGAAGGCTCGTAGGAGCGAAGGGATCGGGCGATTGCACTTGAGCTGAAGGTTGTTGGATGAATGAAGGACCGGAGTTATTGGTCGTTGGAGCGGAAGTGATTGGGTCTTTTGTGAGTTTCCTGGGTTGGCTCGAGGGTCCTGCTTTTGCTGTCGGACTCTTCGTCGAGAAAATTGATTTTACTGGTTGGATATACTGCATTTGAATGTTGCTCTCCGGCAATGGCTGAGGCCGGTTTCTAGCAATAGAGGCTCCATTGATAGCTTCTTGATGTACGCCATTGGTCGCTACGTTTTTGCTGCCGTCCTTAGTCCTCTGCCCTTCGCCAAGAACGGTTACCAGATACCAGCTTCTCCATTCCTGAACAGCTTTGTACCATGAAGTTGCAAGTTGCCGATCGCTTGTAGAGAAGAAATGCACAAAGTTTGCAGTGCTCATGAACATACTTGATTTCTGCTGGCTCTTGACCGCGAAGCAGACTTTCTTTGGAGGCTTGATTTTTTTCGAGGCATAGCGAGGGGTGGGGATGTAGATATCGAAGTCCGACAGATGGCAGATGTTGGCTGTTTCGCCTCCATTCTTTTTCGAGACAAGGACTTGGCCATCCGATCGAAGGGTGATCCAGCGCTTGTCCCAATGACCTGGCTTTTGTGAATAATACATATAGACGCTTGTGTCCACAGGTTGAGACTTGGAGACGTTCTTTACGTCCAAATCATCGTCTTTGCCTCCTGTTGGCGATGCAACAATCACCAGAGTATTCTGTGCATCGTAGTCCCAGGAATTCAAGACGTCCCGTATGTGCTCATACTTCCGCAAGGGTCTTTCGAGTCCAACCTGCTTGAAAGACTCCAACAGCACGGTTGACCTCTCATCAATGGGTGCCGCGAGCTGCCTGGCTGTGGAACGAATGACATCCACTGGCGTGGTGGACGGTGTTATAGGAACCGAGACTTCCTTTTCTTCGTGCTTGACTCTGACCATCCTAGATCCAGCGTTGACTGCCGAGATAGGAGCATCGAAACGAGGAGCTTTTATCGGCTCTTCAGGTCCACTTGGGTTCGGAATTACTGGAGCTTGTGGCTCAATAGGTATGGGACCCGAAATCATACGCTTTAAGTCCGCCTTGTTGTTCGAATTCTCAAAAGCTAGGGGACGAGGCATCTGTTTTTCCATCCGTTGGGAAAATGTGCCAGATGTCTCTTTGGCAGTCCGCCCCATGGGGACTGGCTTCGACAACGGTGGAATTCCTTCCTGCGAATTTGCGCTTCGTCCATACGTGGGCCGTGATGTTCTCTCCTCCACCCGTTCTGCTGTGTAAATTGTATTGCGCCGATCCCGTCTTGATTGCGTCTTCGCTCGTGCTCCCCCTTTTTCCATGCCTCGTGATGCGGTCTGCGAGCGAACAGACTCATCCGCTTCTGGCATATCCAGCGTGGGATATTTGTAATCCCTCGATCCACTCATTCTCTCTCGATTGAGCTCAACAAATGGTGCTTCTTCCCGCCGGTCTTTGGGCGTACCTCGTAATAGGCGGTCAGGTTTCGCTTGTGATTGCGCAATCGATCGAGCACGTCTCCTCGGTCCTAATTCTTCCAGTTGTGAAAATTCAGCTTGATGCCGAACAGAAAAGTCCCCACAATCAGGCGAAGGGAGATCTTGTGCACGCTCAAGATGAGTTACAGGCAGCTTTGGTGCGTTTGGGGAAGAAACAGGGTGGGAGAGATTTGCAGTGCGGCGATTGCCCTTGTACCTGGTCATGCTTCTGGAAATAGCGTTGGTATTGGGGCCTGTAGCACTGGCTACCATGGGTCGGGTCTCTTGGTCCGCGGTACTGCCTCGCAAGCCCATCTCCTTCGATTCGGGAGACGTCGGTAGGCGAGTCTCCATGATGATGATTGATGGGAAGAATGGCTGTGTTCGAATTGATGCATTTGGAAGTAGTAGAAAATGTATTGTTTATGCAAGTGTCCAGGAATTCATTGTGCTGTGATTCTGCGCGAGATCAGCACGCGACCAACCCCTTTTTAGCCCTTGGCATCCATACAGTATCAATTTCAGACCCCAAAGGTCCTACTTTCGATTCACGATCGAGAGGACTTTTGTAATTGTTCATATATGGTAGGAAGAAGCTGCTTAATTATAAATGAATAAGAGAGATTATTTACGCTGTTAAATGTAAGCACGCGAGGCACGCTATCTAGGGAATATCCATTTTCTTTGCTACCACGTATGCAGAGGTCCCCCGTGCAACTGGTCGAGAAACAGCCCTCCGAGTCTTTCTCTTGCTCAAGAACTCTGAAGACTATACGACAAGATCGTCGTACTGGAAAACGCAAGGCTGCCGAACCCAGGTTATGTACCGCGAGCCCTGCCATCGCTGGGTGGGAGAAAGGGCCTGTGTCGGTTCTCAATGAGACTGCCGGGTACAGGAATTGTAGAAATAGCGGTGAATCGTCAAAGCGGAAGAAATTGTGCAGATGTCGTTGCGGAAAGAAAGAAGCATCGGCCACTGATCGGAAATTCTCCATCCCCCTAACGTCTGGCAAACCCCAACCAACACCATCCTGGCTATCCATCGCTATGCTGATAATCGTGAGGAAGTCTATTGCCCGGCTTTTATCCTGAACACGCCTCGCTACCGCATGTAGGAAATGCTTTGTCCAGCCAACTCCGCCCGCTAGTGAGCAACAACAACAAAACCCACCAATCCACTTCATCCCGTGATTTTGCATTCTATATAGGTTCAACGAGCCAGCAGCAAGTAATGACAAGTGACAGAAAGAAAGAATCCTCAACCACCTCAGACGGGAGATTTGGTATTGTTGGCGCCGTTACGTCTAACACCGTCGTCGTTCATTGTAAGACTGCCGAGACCACTAGATAAGAAGGCAAAGGGGTCGGAGCTGCCGTCGATAGCCCCATACGGCCCACCATAAGCGGAGCCATTAGGCGCACCGGAGGTTGAAGGGCCATTAGAAGCCGAGGAAAACGCGGCTTCAGCTGCACGGCTGTCGAATGGTCCGCCGGATTGACTACCGATGGTCTGGTTATAGCCAAGGGGCATACCTCCAGTCTGACTGACACTGCTTTGCCCAAAATTCGACATAGGGGGGTACCCACCAGTTGGGGCCCCGAGACCTGAAGGTAGAGCGAACGTACTAGGAGGACCACCATAGCCTTGGCCACCGTAACCTCCAGTGTTGAATCCGCCTGCTGCCGCTGCAAAAGGCCCTGGGCCAGGCGTACCAGCCATCGAAGGCGGTCCCATTCCGAAGCTGGAAGGTGGATCCATGGGCGATGGGAAGGCGGAATCAGCAACGACTGCGGCCCCTGCACGACTGGCCCCACAGCGGAGACAGCTTACGTTCTTTGCAAAGTTATGGTAGCCACAGCCTTCCGAGCCACACTTCCAGTCGCCTGCACGAAAAGGTACCATACCCCCTCCGCCCCCCATGCCACGGCCGTGACCCATGCCATGTCCGCCGTGGTGGCCCATATGGTGATGAGGAGCCATCATATGCGGCGGACCATATCCGTAATTTGAGTAACCCATGGGATCTCCAGTTGGGCCCCCTCCGTGAGCTGGGAATGAGCAACGGAAACATGCTGTACGACGTTGGAAGTTTGAGAAGCCGCATGAAGGACAAGTCCAGTCACCAGGACGAGGCCTGTTCTTGCTCGGAGGAAAGGGCTGTAAAATCTCGGCAGCACGGTCAAGGACACGGCTCGACGATGGAGAAATCTCGACGGCTTTCTCGTTCAATGCCCGGCCATTCATTGCCAAACTTTCCATTGCCTTATCAACTAGTCAGTGACCATTACCTCGAGCAATTCGATGGAGTCTCGATGGATCAGAAATGCTTTGCAATGAAAAGTGTAATGGAACACGTGTAACAGATTTGCAAAAATAAATGTCAAGATTGCACTTAGATATTTCATCGCCAGACTGCAAGAGTTATGGACAATGGTCGTGACATACTTGATCACTTCGAATGGCTAGGCGAGATCCGAAAGTACAGCAGGGTAACGCGCATTGCAGAGGCTGAACACGGTTGAGAACATAAAAAAACTAGTTTGACTAACCTCTTCATGCGAAGAAAAGACGGCGAAACCAGAACCAGTTGGTTTATGCTGATCTGGTGTCCTGAGTGTCCAGAACGCGATTGGGCGACCACCGAACTGCGTAAACCAACTTTCGAGTTCGCTCTGGGTGGTGTCATGCGGGAGCCCAGACATGTGCAATACCTTACTGCGTTCTTTCAGGAAAGCGGTCACGTCTGCATACGCATCCATAGGACGAGTCAAGATATCCTGATGTTCTTGGGGTGGCTGCGATTTTCGAATTAGGGAGCGTAACACCCTTGCAAGCGTGATTGCCTCCTCCATGGCACGACGTGGTGAGGCCGGGGCTAGTGCCTGCAGATGAAATGGCAAATTATGCTTTATTGGTGCAGAAGATTGAACAGGTTCTACCTCAAGAGCAGCACAAATGTTGGCCAGGGAACTTGGTCCGTAAGGCAAGGCCTCGGGGTGCAGTTGTTGCCAGCGAGCATATTCTTGGCGGAGGTCGAAGGTACGTGTATGCTGCAGGTAATTCGGAAGTATGACAGCTTTGTCGCGGGCTTCTCGGGGAAGCTGCACGCGCAGATCCCAAGCATCAAGGGTGACGAATGCGAATTGGAGATTGTTAGGAGTGATGTGTTCATGGACGAAGGCGTCAAAGCGGTTGACGGCGTCTTTGAAAGTACCAGCGCCACGGACATGTTCCCAAGTGAGAGTTGTCAGGCTCGCTGAAGGAGCAATCAGCAAGAGTCTGCTGTGTGCATTGGATCATGACCGGGCGAACCTACTGCATAGCGGGGTTATTGGTGTGTTGGATGGTTTAACAAGGACGCTTTCCCGGTGAAGCTGCAATCAATGATGAGCACTATCACACCGATGTAGAAAGGCAATTCGCACCTCCTCGGCGGATTTTGCGTCGAGCAGTATCCAACCCAGCTCAATGACCTCGGCGGAATCCTTGGTGACAAAAACGCCATGTTCATCGCAGGTAGTGGCTACGTGTATGACGACGTAGCGATCCAGGTTGGGCTTTGAAGCCTGGGTGTTGGCCATATCTGGATTACTGTATGTGCGAAGCTTCGAAACCTGCCCAAGACAGATGAGTAGACTGCTCAAGGCCTCACTGACCCGTGGCCTGCAGCGACGGGATGAGAGCAAGGTAGGGAGATCTGACCTATTGGTTGGCAGGTGAAGTGAAGTGATATTGGAGTTGACTGCAGACCGGACCCCCGGCACTTCTGACGTGGACGAGAGTTCTGGGAGAAGAATGAATCCTTAATGTGAGGAAGATGAAATGATATCCGAGGTGAAAATCAACGAGAAGCAGATCAAAGGAGCGTAAATGGGGGTGTCGAGTGAGCGACGTCAAAGAAAGGAAAAATATGTTGGTGAAGGAGGGTCTCTCATTAAAAATTCAGATCCAGGTCGAGGTCCCCGTCCAGGTCGGATTCAGGAGAAACGCGCCAAGACGCAAATTAGCTTCAACGGCGAGAGCAAAAGTGATAAACATGATAATTTATTATTATTATTAACCGGAAGGACCGTTTCATGACCGCTACATCCCCCGTTGTTATTATTACGTTAAACAGTAGTAGTATTTGCCTGTCCTGTCATCCTTCCCATCCTACGCGTTTGATACGAGCAATGACAGAGGCATCTATAAATACCATATGCGCCCAGTGCTCTCTAATTACACTGCTGTGACGTGCTGGATGACGAGGCAGCTCGACCTGTCAGCTCCAGAGCCAGGGCTACGGGAGTGTTACAGACATATTCGCGACGAAACAGGCCGTCGTACTGACTGACTCCCTCTCCTCAAAAGAGCCCGGGTCTCAACAGGGGACGTGCGCACGCTGCAGCTTGCCACGCGATCATACCGCTTGTTTCTACGCTCCCAGTCACGCCTTGCGAATCACATCAACCGCAATGTCGCCAAACTTGAATGGCTGTTATTCCATCCGTGGACAGCTCGCTGATACCTACATTACTGATACCGCTTCTTAGACTGGGCATGTCAGATGCGACTGAATTTAACCACCACCAAAACAGCGCCTTAGCACCTGATCACATCATTTCCTTTCGCTTTTCTCCCGTGGCCCAACGCCGCCCCGGCTTCAACAAGTCAGCCGGCAGCCGACCCCGGTACTCGTACATGAGCTCTTAAGCCACTCATCCCATCCAACCGTGGTCTTTGGATTTCTTCTTTCCATGCATTGACGGCTTTGGAAGGGCATCCTCGCTTGGAATCGCCAGGAATCCTCCGAAGCCGTTACCCACCATGACGCTATCACGCGCTCGCTCTCCCCATTGCGGACCGAGCTGATGACTATTCCCGTACAGACTTAGAGGGCGGGTTTTGGTTGCACTACCTCGACGATTCGCGGCCGTGGGCGGCGAGATGTGGGTGAATTGCCATTCCATTTCGACAATGGCCTTGCTGTAGAGATGCAATGGACGAGCCAATCCAGCCTCACGCGATTGCGTGCCATTCTGAGCGAAGGGAGCGGTAGGTGGGGGCAGAAGGAGATTTGGGAGGGACGTGGAGAGGACGAAGAGCTCGTCCAGCGCTGGCAGCACTCCTTGCAGTAACGAAGAAGCAAGATACTCGTAAAAGCTTTCGGCGGGAGCACGCAAGGTGTGTGGGTGTCGCGTTGCGGTGTTAGGGCTCATAATCTCATAATGGAGACTCCTGATCGAGGGAGAGGCAAGCGGGGGCCTTGAGGCGGGCGAGAGAGCACGCGAAACGGTCTCAGCGATATGAACTGTTTGGAGATACGGTGCTGCGGCGAAGACTTTGTGAAGTGATTCAAGATCAACACCTGTATTAATAAGTGTCAAATCTGCCATGACCTCACGAGTTTCTGGGCGCGAGAGGTATTTCATTATGCCTTCGGTCGATATGGTGGGAGAATCTTCGAGTATGAGCTTGGTCAAAGGTGGAATCGAGAGCCTCTGAGGATTCGAGCCGAATATACAGTCGTCCAGTAGTGGTAGTCCGTGAAGCTTGAGTTCGTGGAGGATGGGGAATGAGGTTAGAGCATAGATCAGGGTTGAGGGCTCGATTGCCAGCTGGGATAGCTCCAATATTTCAAGGTTTTGCCAAAGTCGTGTTTGAGACAGCTTTGCAAAGCTACGTTCGGCACCACTGCCATACTTCATCTGACGTAAATCAGGGCATCGAGATTGCAATTCAGCTTTAAGCGTGCTTGAGCCCGGTTGGTCGGCAAAAAGGCCCTCAGGAAGATCAACGTAACGCAGATTCGCTAAGGCGGAGACGGCACGCGCGAGGTCTGCTTTGTTGGACTCTCTTGTCATATATGGCAGTTTGAAGAAATGGACCTGGGCAGCCAGATATTGGTTCTCTCGGACCGTTCTGGATAATAGCTTCAGGCGCTCCGTTGGCGCATCTTTCGGTTCGCCATTGCGGTTTAGGAATGACTTCCTCTTCCTCTTCTCTGCCAAGTCTATCTCGCGCTGGCAAAAGTGTACGGGATCGATTCGGACGCTGTGGTATCTGCGAATTGTTATCGTCCGTGGAGAAGCAAGAGCAACACAGTTGCCCCGGACTTACAAGAGCTTCTGGCCAGTCTCCCCCATTGACGATTCACCAAGATACACTGCGCTAAGTCGCGCAAGTCGCAAAGCATACAATCGCCATCTTGCATAGAGTCCTCCAGCTTGAGGTAGGTGTGGTCGCGAACATGCGGACAGACGTGGGCGAATATGTTTTCTAGGACATTGCTCGGGAGTTTCGATGCCAGGCTTCTACCGCCAGAGCGCGCGGTTGACAGGGGATTCTGGAAGGCATCGAGGCCTGCCTCTGGTGTCTCATTTTTGAGCTTTGATTTGGACCGGATGTGGTTGAGGAATTTCATGATGAAAGGGGGAGCCGGCATAGGAGAAGCTTAATAATGGGCAGTGGGGGTGTTCCAAGGTCAGTAAAGACGCGGGGCTGTCTTGGCGCTGCAGGGTTTCAGGGGCTTTTGCGGGCTTGAGGTCGCCGGATGTTGTTGGGTTCAGGCCAGCGAGCACACCAGTGTTCCAGTTCTTCCTCAGTCCAAGGTCGTCTGGGAGAGTCGGTTCTGGGGGAAGATGTGGGCTTTTGAGCGGATTCTCAATAAAGGTAGAGACACCGGGTGCTTACCGTCATCCGTCTTTGATTCATGTGTGACCTGTGCAACGAATTCTCAGCATCTTCACCATGGATATATTATACAGACCGGAACACGTCATAACCAGCGCTCTCCCGTCACTTCGCTGGCCCTGATGTCTTGTGTCGGGTACCTACTCGTCGCGCTGAACCATGAATCATGGACGTCTTTGTCGGCAAAGCAGAGGAAGCGTTTGTGTGGGGTCTGTAGGATAAGAATTGCAACTTTTGATCCAGCCCTCTAGCATTTCCGTGTGGACCGGTTTGAGTTCATGGCAGAATCAGGGTTTTGGCGATACAGCTAGATTGCTGTCTCGTGGAAACTGTCTGTCCAGGATGGAAAATTCCTAATTTATAATCCCGAACCCCAAAAGACCTCAGTAAGTCCCGGTATCGGTTTCAGTACAGATAGGCCTTTAATCGCCTGCTGGAGATAGCTTTTTGCATCTCACTTGCGGTAGGCTCTGACCTGCCATCTCCTAGGGGTTGATTAGCTGCAGAAACGAATTATTGGTATTCTTTGGGGGTGCCGTGTCAGCTTACCACCATGCCGTAAAATCCACAGTCTTCGTGCTAATGCCCAGATCTTTGAGGCTTTGATTGCTGAGATGCGTATCAAATGGTCTTTGGATCCCTCCGCTTTGTCCAACAGGCTCTTTACTCGCTACCATCCCTTGCAGTGGGAGACCCATGATATCCGCAAGGGTCTCGCAAATCTGGTATTTCGTCATGCGATCGTCAGAGGAGAATTGTAAGATCTTTGGCAGATTCGCCCTCTCTGCACCCGCGTCCAGGTACTTCGTAGCTATATCCACGCACACCCTTGCTACGTCCTCGGTATTGGTAGGGTAGCGTTGTGCCCAGTCATCCATGATTACCTCGGCGTCTTTATTCTGAGCCTTCCACACCGCATCCATGAGCACGTTGACAGCCGACTCTTTGCTACCTATGCTGTCATCGACAGTCCCGTAGAGGACTGGTACTCGAAGAATGACGCCAAGGCATTGCTTTTCGGTGATCTCTAGGACTACCCTTTCGCCGTCAAGCTTTGTCTGCCCGTAGAGGTTCGGTGGTTTAGGCGTAGAGGTGACTTCGTAGGGAGCTTCGCCCGGTAAGCCTGAGAAGACATAGTCTGTGGAAATGTAGAAGAGCTGGATGGAGCGAGAGGAGGTTGCTATGGCAAGTAGCCGAGTTGCTGCGACATTGAGTTCACGGGCAGCGGATGGGTTGGCGTCGCACTGCTCTGGGAGACGATTGGCAGCACCTACATGGAGTTATCGACATTGAAAGGCCAAATTGGTGGGTTGGTGTGCCGGAAGGAGCAGGAAGTCTTACAGTGGATCACAACATGCGGCCTTGATATTGTACAGCGTTAGCCGACCTAACTCTGGTTGTTTGTAATCTTAGAGGACTGAAGAGAGGTAGAGTATGCGTATTGGGACGAAGGAGCGTACTGAGTGTGGTCTAGAACGTCGTTGACAGCACTTTGGTCTGTCAGATCAACCTTGAGGATCGAGGGCGGATTCGATCTGCTAAAGCCTGTGCCTACGACGTTCCAGCCTGCCTGGTCGAAAGCCTTGATTAGCTGACGGCCCAGCAAGCCGGTGGCACCAGTAATGAGCGCGACACGTTGATCAGTCATTCTGCCAGGGGTGTAGTATGTATGCAATTGGAACGGCGCGATGCTTTTACATTCATGGGTGGACCTGACAAAAGACAGATGTCATGTTGCCAACTACATGCAGTCATCATGCTGAATTCACGTGCTCACTCTTCTCTACAGCCAACCTCAAGGGATAGCTTGCAATGAAAAGGTTTCCAAAAATTACTCACCGATCCGAAGACCAGTGAGATCAGTCAATATAGTTGTAGTTTTCAACTAGCAAAAACGCGATCTCGGACGAATCCTCACTGATACGCGTAAAGCCCTTGCACTCGGTTAAGGGAAAAAAGTTAGAGATTTGAGGGGGTGGTAGAGCAATAAGTACATAGAGCGCCATGCCGGGTAATCGAGAGTGAAGTAGGTTTCGCGCTAACGGACTTCGATATTTTCCTCACGAGCCACTCCGAGTCCTAACTGAACTCATGGGCAGACTCCCTCCTCATTCATCAGCCACAATCTTCATGGACTGTGAACGGAAACTGGGGATTTACTTTGCAACTCTCAAAACGGGAGAAAGGAAGAAGACGATGAAGAAAGCGGGCAACGAATGTTCAGCGCTCAGTGCCGCGAACTCAAGGGAAAAGGTCGCTTCAAGCATCAAAAGAGCATCACATGTGGAGTCAAAGAAGCCCACTCGACCGTGTGGGCTGGGAGATTACAGATAAAGCTCCCTTCTATGAGAGTCAGAGAGCTAGTCTCCAGTCTCTGGCCATCCTCTTAGCCCTCATACAATGTAAGTCAACAAAGCCAGTCACACCTGGGCTTGGCCTTGCGACCTTTCGTTGTCCATGATATCGGTGGGAGTATAGCAGGCACTTACAGCCAATCTTTCCAATGCAGTGACGCCTTCGGAGGGGCTCGATCAAACACTCATGGACTGACTAGGCATCGTTGCATGCCCACTTTGCATAATCAAAGTCCAATTCCTCCATGGTCATGACCTCTCTTCTCCCCTCACCTCTCTCCGCGAATGCTCTCTTGATGGCCGGAAAGCGTGCACGCGCCCAGTAATCCGCGTCACTCCATCGTTTTGGCAGTTTACCAATCTCATTTTGTTTGGCCTTTTCGGCCCATCCAACCATATAATTATGGTAATCTAAGTCCTCCAGGTTCGACATCTCGTGAAACTTCCTTCCACTACCTCTCTCAGCAACCCTGGCTTCCTCCCATCTATCCATTACTTCGATGGAGGGTAAGCATAATCGACCGCTCCATATGCGAGCAATGACTGCGGCCTGGCCCTCACAGGTTCGGAAAGGGAGAATCTTGGATGGCACACCTGAGTGATATTCGGAGTCAGCACTACCTGTTCGAAGTTGATTCTTGCCAATGTAGGACGTGTTTAGGAACACGTTTTCCTCAATTTGCTCCATGATCTAGTATACAACTAGAGTAGGGGAAAAATTGGCAGAGATGTACTGACCTACAAAGGCCAGCGTGGGGTTATCTGTATAGAAAACATGTTCATAGAGGCGATGCACTCGTTCTCCAGTAGTGATGAGCGGTGGCTGCAGAGATGAAAGAAAAGGATACGAGTGATGATAGCCAGTACAGAATAGAATAGCATCGACGTTCTGCTCAACACGGCCATCAGCAAAGCGGACAGCTCGTTCAGGGCTGCTTGGACGAGGACATAGAAATTCAACGATCTGGGGCATGACAACTTTGTCGTTCGAAGTATGACCAGCCGAAAGCGGCGATATTGAGCGCTGGGATATGATTAGAGGAGAAACACAGCAAGGGCTAATTTGAGTAGAGATGTCAAGGCCAGAGGCGGAATTGCCGACTATGATCGTCTTCTTGGCTGCGAACTCCTCGGGCCGTCGGTAGAATTTTGAATGTGATATCCGCCCTGGGTACGCTTCGTTCCACTGCTTGATGCCTTTAACGTCAGGGATATAGGGAACTGCATAGTGTCCGCTGGCAACGGCAACAGCATCATACGACCCAGTGGAGCTCTTATCTGAGAGCAAATTACAGCTTGTAACTTGCCAAATGTTCCGGTCTCGGCGTACTTCGGTCACCTGGGTTTGATATCGAATGAGATGTTTTACGTCGTCTGCATATTCCTTCAGGTAGCGCAACACGGATTCACGACTTGGAAAAAGCTGATCATTTGCAAGAGAACGATTGTCGGAGTAGGCCATCAGGGTATGAGGTATGTTAGTCTCCAACTGGTCGTACATTGGCGATACGAACCTGTCTCTCTTCCGAGGCTTGTGGCATGTTCCCCTTTTTATCTCATCATCTTGCCATACAGGTCCTTCAAGTGGTGCGTTTGGGTCAGTTTGAGGGATATCAGTTTTAGCATCAGACGTGTTGTGAGTGTAATTCCAACAACCGCCGCAGAGTGCTTGCTGCTCGTATATGTCTATTTCGGAAAAATGCTTTTCCGCAAGGAGATACCTGCTCAGTGGTCAATATGAGAGCTCGACAGTATTCGATATAGAGCAGAAGACTGCCAGATTAGCCCAGAAGTTTGATTCGCTTCTGAATCTACGAATCCCCAAGCCAATGATTTGACGATTTGCTCGATTCCATCCCAGCCGATCACAACAATCCTTGTGTATCTCTCATAGTAGATTCTCTACGCACTTTGCGCAGGCAGTCCCTCCCGGACCCCCGCCGATGATTGCAACTCTCCTGATGTGATCCATGCCAAGACACTTCAATAAGGATTTCCAGTCAGATCCGAAACAGATCTTCGAGGACTACTTGCTCTGACAACCGTGTGACCTTTGGCTGCAGAATGAAAATTCAATATGCAGATGTTTTCGGGAGGGAGTTCATCTCCATTCCTAGTCTGATCGTAGGTCAGGACCTGCACTGGAAGTCGTTCGCATGGCGTCCCGCCGATATATACATAATGGAGTGGTCAAGAATCATGATTACAATCGTATAGGTACGATTGATGGGTCTGGTGGATGGTTCTGACGGCCCGCTAGCCCGTAGACAGCTCCGAGGTCTTGGCCAAAGACTCGATCTTCTTGGCGCGTTGCGTTACCTTAACTACAGTACGTTACGAACAAAGACTCTCAGGTACATCGACGAATGCGCCCTGCGATCTGATGACATGGGAATCTTTAGAATGCGAAGATTCATACGCTATCTTCTATACCCAAAGTCTCGCACCCTCAATCGGAAGGGGACATTCTGCTGATGACAATGCCTCCCTCGGATCAATCGCTGAGCGACGACCGACTCCCGATTGCTCTGCTTCAACCTTCTCAAGGATACGAGGGCAAGACAACTTCCGGCATAGTTACACTGATATGGCCGTACTCTGTCTCCCAGAGCTCCTTTAGTATCTTGCTTGTAGAACCCGACTTTCGTTTGCGACGACAGAGGGGACAAATCAGAGTGCATCTCACAGGCTCAAGCGCCATAGCTTTGGCGAGGCTGGGGGTGCAAAGTGGCGATTCTATTCTCCTTAGCTTAGAGGGCGTCGTATGGGCGAAAGATGAATTAAATGGGAAAACCCCAGGGAGAGGTATAGAATGGGAGCTACGATATGGAGAGCGAATAGTGTTACAGGTAAAAGAATATTTTGGAGACAACGCTCAAGACTACAGCTAATTCACAATTGTCTAAAGCTTCAGCGAGACGGGCAAGACCCAATTCTTCTAAACATAGATCATCCTACGGCCCCTCCTGAATCACAATTCTCGTTGCCCACACCGCTTGACTCGCCTCGATCTCCGGATGTCGTTCTTTCAATGAGATCAACGCACCTCTTGAATCGGGAGAATCATGATCCGCAGGCATGGGTATCTCCGGCTTTTCTCAAGCGTAAAGAACTGTCATCAACATCCATACTGAATTCCATATATGATCCAATGAAATATGGAGATGACTATCGAGAGACAAGTCCCAGTAAAAGAACCAAATTTGGCAGGAGAAGTGGGGGGTGGAGATATGCGCCTCAGTCATCAAGCCCGATTGAGGAGGTTGACACTGCTCTTGACGAGGAGTATGGAGTACTGCAGGAAGCTGAAGATAAAGACGCAACCGTTCAGGAGTCTGGTGCTGGTTTTGAGGCGCCTGCTAGCGTCTCGACTGAGGATCGTCTTGAGACCTGCCTACTCGTAGAACAAGATGAAAAGGCATTGGATGCTCTTGTTCCTTCCAATGTCGTTGCTACTGATAGCAAACTTACTTTCGAAAGAAACGAGGATCTTTCGAGAGACGCTCATGACGAAGAAACCCTCGTCCAGGATGCAACCTGCAGGGACTCATCAATTCAAGTTCCATCGCCACGTGCAGCAGATGTCAATTCTGAGCTCATGCGGCCTAAGACACCTATCCAAGATACCTATGATAGCGATACGTTGTCAACGTCAAAGTCGTTAGCTAATCCCAGCGAGAAGGCCGCGGCAGATGCACTGTACAGCGAAGACCACGTGAACATCCACAATGTGTCTTCAGCGGGACAAAGTCCAGTCTCATCACCAGCGCAAGTCTTGTCCAGTCCCAACAGGTTGTCAAGACCGAATAGCTCGTTGTCAAACCGAAGTGAACCCTCTGAGAACGGCTCTTCCATGCTTCGTAGCCACCTTGATGGAGAAGACATAGTAAACGAGCCTCATGGCGAGGAACCTTTCTCCAAGCGTTCATATATCGCATCCGAAAGTAGTGGCAGGAGTGATATGGAATCAGAGGACAGTGGCCTGATTGTAAAAGTGCGAGACGGTTCAGGTGATGACGAGCGACACGACAGACCGATCCGCGACAATCAACAGGATATGGCACCTCCGTTTGACTCTCCACCATCGTCGCCCCAAGCGTTCGATCACGGATATGACGGCTCGGTTTTCTCCCGGCCACGATCTCCTGCAGTATCCCTTCCGAGCGCTGACGAACAAGCTGACGACCTATCGACCGTTACGAATTTACAGGCAGAGACCCTTTCGAAAGGGGCAACGAGCGAAAGAGATACCGTTGAGACTGAATACGAACAAGCGCTCAATTATCCAACATTCGCGCAGGATACACCGTATCATAAGCAAGAGTCCAGACTTCAACTGAGGACTACATTGCCTTCTGGTCACGAGCCTGAAAGCAGCCCAAAAACAGATGATAATGATATCACCCAAAATTTGCAGCATGGAGACCCAGATTCTGAGCGAATGAATGACTCATTCCATCGAAAAGACCAAGGCTCTACCAGATTCGACGACAGCTCTGGAGGAAGCAAGGCTATCCTCAAGACCTACAATGGAACTATAGAAAGTGACACAGAGAGCGTGGACATAGATCATCAAGCAATTTTAAGTGGTGGTCATCGTGCTTTGAGCCAGCCGGCGAGAACAGCCACAATTATCGAAGTAGGAAGTTTTCCCAATGAGGACAATGTGCACAACGCTCAAGACGAAGATGATTCTGATGGCGAAAGCCATCCTATGGCAAATGCGCGATCAGTATCCTTTAGTAACGGATCTCATTCCCAACCCATCGAGATCATTGATGTAGACGAATATGAAGCCGTCGGATCTCGTATGGGAAAGGAAGATTCAGCCCAGTCTGAGGAATGCCACTACTGGAGCGATGAAGTTATTCAAGACCCAGAAAGGGCTGGACTCGAATCCATAGACGATGATGATCTGAGTGAGGAGCAAGAAATTGTCGCAGCCGAAGAAGATTATGAGGAAAACTACGAACAAGAATATGAAGAGGAGTATGAGGAAGACTATGAGGAAGTCAATGAGGGAGACATAGAGGATGACATAGAGGACGAAGAGATCTCGCCTGACGCCCTCGAACAATCAGGTCAGGGCCAGGCCCCTGGGCCAGACGCGAAGACTTGCCACGTAGAAATTATCGATCTGGAAAGCGATGATGAAGTGGAGCCTCCGAGAACGTCCACCGTGCATGTCGAGGGTCCTCAGGTCTCAAATCCTGTCCCAGATGTGAAAAGTGCATTGACCGAGGAGTCTGGCCTTACGTTAGATCGAGAGGCACCTGGTGAAGCCTCAGAGCCTCCACAAAAAGAGCTGAGGCAAGAGCCCAATATTGAGATCGAACAGGACGCTTCACAGCAGGTCCCAACTTTTGCCGAGTCGCCTACTGAAGCGAAAGCTGAAGTACGAGATACCTACTCCGAAGACGATGCCTTCTCAGACACAGAAGCTTCTGAAGCAATTCTGGCAGTGATACCAGAAGAGAGACCAAAGCCCCAGTTAGGGTTTACAAGACACTCCGTAGATCTTACAACCACTACCCAGGAAGCAGTACTATCCCCGGCTTTGAGTAATAGTGCGGATACACATGCATGGAAAGACGGGGATCGAATTGAACCAGGCGTGAATGCTATCACAAGCTCTCCTGTAAGTCATGGACCAGTAGCTGCTTTGCTCAATATTGCTGCCGACACAACGAGCGTTCAGTACTCTATTGATGAAGAAGCACATCATACGCGAACTGCTTTAAAGAACATCGCCATGGCACGGGACGAAGCAATACCTCATCAGAGTGGCGAAGACTCCAACGAGCAAGAAACGAAAGAGCGCTCAATGCAGGACCTCCGCGATGAACTCACCCAGCGAAGCCAGCTTCTCACACCGAATGATACTCAGACGTCAAAGATTGTGCGTGAACCATCAGATCTTTCTAGATTATCCCAGGACGAACAAGATACACTACCGACACCAAGCTTGACGCAAAAGACGTCCGAATTCTTGCTGCCGATTACGCCTCTAACTCGAAAACCGTCTCTGATTGAGCAATTAAAGGAATTGAGGAGTGACTCGGGACGAAAAAGACGATCAGGCCTCAGTAATCAACTACCAATTGCTGCGAGTCCGTGGTTTGGAACAAGCAGGTCAAGTCAGGTGGGTCATTCCAGCGACCAGGAAAGCATACCTGGAGCGGAGGAGGAGACTGGTCGAGATGGCGACGTCAGCAGTGAATCGGAACAAAGTGAGCTTGAACCAGAGCCATCGCTACCGAGGCGTCGTGCTGTTTCGCCACCACTGAGTTCGGTATTTGCTCGATTACCTTCTTCATCCCCACCGCCACGTCCTGAGCCAGACTCCGGCTTCCGTACCTCGCTCGCATACTTCGCCCCTCTTTCAACGCTTCGTTCCCATTACAACTCGACGACTTCCGTGCTAGCACTCGTGATTGCATCTGCGCCAATTACTCGTGCCACTGCAGGACCCAAGGATTATCATAAGACGCTTTACATAACCGACCCATCTTCTGCTTCTCCGCCCTCGGTGACGTCGGCGCGCATCTTTCGCCCTTCAAGATTCCCATTCCCCGACGTGCAGCAAGGCGATGCAATTCTTCTGCGAAACTTCCGCGTCGTCAGCTACAAAAAGCAGCTGGGATTGCTGAGTACTGACAGTAGCGCTTGGGCTGTATTTCGCCGCGGCGAAGAACCACAGATCAGAGGTCCACCCGTCGAATTTGGTGCCGAAGAAAGAGGCTTTGCCAGGGGTCACTGGGACTGGTGGGCCACGGTTGAGCAGGAGAAGTATGCAGATGCTGTTCCAGAGGATAAGGCAGAGAGTCCAAAAGGAAAACGAGGACACAAAAGCGGGAACAGTAGATCGAGCATTGTAAGGCATGAGCTGAGGGACGGTACGACGTATGTCGACAGGCCGAAGGTTGAGAACACCGAGATGCACGAGTTGAGAGATGGAACCCAGTGGTCGGACAGCAAGCTCTGATGCCCTATTCCCACATTTACATGCAGCCTATGCCACAATTTTCGGCTTCTTCAGTATTTTATGCCCTAGCTCCTCGTCGTGCAGCTGCACTTATTGCATGGTTTGGGTGAGTTGTCGCAAGGATGATAACCTGATACAGTCTCCTGGCGGGTAATACCGCTGGTGTACAATATCGACATATCGAGCATGGCAAAAGGTGTTTGGCTTGGGTCATACATGGCTGTATACTTACATGAACAGGAGGAGATACTGTACAGCTTTACTTGGAAAAAAAGGGATCAGACTTGCTTTTTGTTGGGTGTTCACCAAATTCCCTGATTAGAGAGCCAGGCTTCTGTCCCACGAGAGGAAGAGTTGGGAGGCCAAGCTGGTAGTGTAGACCTCGTCAGCGAAAGGCCTCGAAGAACTCGATTGGTTCAGAAGCTATCATGCCATGAATTATTTACTTGTTCGCGCGGTGCATCATGCACTTTTATCACATCTCATTTGTTGGTTGACCTTTGTATCTTTCAACCATCTGTTCTGTCCATTCTCAAGAGCAAACCAAGGTCACGAGTAGTCGGAGAAGTAACTCACCAACCCACCAACATCTATCGGACGCAGTAGCCTCCATCAATGAGGATATCTGCACCAGTCGTATACGTGCTGGCATCACTGACCAAGTACACATAGGCACCCTTCAGCTCCTTGGCATTTCCATTACGGCCCATGGGAATCATGCTCTTCCACAGATTCTGTGTATCTTGATCGACAAAGTCAGAAAGGCCAGTGTCGATGTAGCCTGGTGAGATGCTGTTGACACGGGCAAAGTCCCGCCATTCATTGGCCAGCGATCGGACCAAGTGGATGCAGCCTGCCTTGGCGACGTTGTAGGAGGTTTGCTCTTGAGGGAAGTTGGCGATATGGCCGGACATGGAAGAGGTGATCACAAGGCTGCCGGTGCCGCGTTCTTTGAAGTGGTGACCGACAGCTTTTGCGCAATGGAAGCTACCGGTAAGATCGGTCTGGATGACCTCGTTCCAATCTTCCACGGAGCCATCGAGGATACCGCTATTGGCAGTACGGCCAGCATTGGCGATGAAGGCATCGATCTGGTGGGGAGTGCGTTAGCCATCAGGGCGCTCATCCCGGAGGATGCCAAAGGTACCTTGCCAAAGTCCTTGATGACGTCGGCTACCAACTTTTCGGCGCTGGCGTAGTCACTGATGTCGAGCTTATAAGCCTTCGCTTTGATGCCGTAGCTCTTTGCCAGCTCCTCGGCATTCTTGATGCCGCCCTCTGCGCGAGAGGCGTAGGTGACTGCTACATCGGCACCGAGTTCGGCGCAGCCTCGAGCAGCCTCGATACCCATTCCCCTCGGACCGGAAGCACCGGTGACCACGACGACTCGGCCCTTGAGGCTGAACAGATCGAGCAAATGCTCGGCTTTGGGGATTTCAATAGGCATGATGAGGGGATTGCGACGAGTTTGAGGATATGATTGAATGATAGCAAGGCGAGAGAGGCGAGGATGATTGAGGCGATGAAACGAGGGATCTACTTTAAGTATTCAAGAGTGATTGATGGTGGGGCTCGCCGGGGTCTCACTAAAGGACCTAGTACGAGTACCTTGGTTTGAGAGAATTTTGACTTCGGAGTCTTTATCGATAGCGCAAGGCAAAGTGGGGCGATGATTGGTTCGGCAGTGCATGGGGGGGTCCATCGGCTATTCGGACCGTGACAGTTGTGCTTTTTCAGGCGTTCAACGTCAATCTCACATCATCCATTGCTAACCATTATCAAATCATCTTATCTCGATCGCCTCCCGGAATCACGGCTTGTTCGGTTTGGAATATTATTAATGGCGCCCATCTTCAGGGGCACTGTCAATCGAAATCATTTTCAGCGCAATGCAGTCAAGCGCACCGCGGATTTATCCATATCAACATTCTTTTATCCCTCCCACCACATGCTCGCTAGGACCCTGCATGCACTAGTGTAAGGCATCCAATTCAGACGGAGAGCTTGACGTACTGGTCCCACGCCATCCCGACAGTAACAATGCGGACGAACAGCATCCGCTACCGGTCCGGCGACTACGAGACCACGGCGAGGCAATCGCCACCATAGTATAAGGTAAGCAAAATGGTTTCCCCGGGAATAACGGTCCACTCCGATGTATGTCAGTACGGAGTGACGCCAATGTTCACCGCAAACCCTTTTTCCTCGAGACTAGAATCTCTCTTCGCACCAAGCATCCCACGATGAGCTAGTGACGAGCCCGGATATTTTACTCCCAGGCAAGGGTCCTAATACCCCACAACCAAACGAACCTCCGCTATAGGCACTGCATCGCATCTTAACTGAGCACAAGGACGCAGCTTCTTGAATGCTCAACAGTGGGCCATGTAAGGTTACCATTCTTCAACCTCCCCTATAGAGACCTAGACTCCCGCTGAAGAACATGAAAAATTGATACCACATTTCACAACAATTGAATTCTCATCAACACAAGGCAAGCCCTCTTTGGTCGCAAAATTGCATATATCGAATCCTACTGTTCAAGCTTCATCGAATTACTGGTTGGCAGAACCTGCTATCCCCTGTGCCCGACCGCGTGGCCTTTCTTGACCCAATTCATCGACGGGCGGATATCGAGCGCGGAGCTCCAATTCCTCCAGCGGGATATGGTTCCGAATGTATCTGACCCGAAACAATCAGCAACTGGTCATACTGGGATGGCAGTGGACAGCTTACTTCTCCTTCGCATCGTCGCGCGGTTGGTAATCCCAGCTCTCAAACCTCCCGCGCGTAAGAGCGGACCAGCACAGCCGTCGTGCTCGCTGACTTCTCAATACCTCGGCGTGAATGCTCTTAAAGTCCCAACGCTGCTCGGCTTCTTCCATGAAATGGTCAAGCATAGCCTTGTCGGCATCATTCGAGGGATTTATAGCTAGATTGACCAGTTCCTTCGGATCTGCAAAGAGATCGAACAGTTGAGGCGGGTCCACTGGACACGTAATGAACTTCCATTGACCTCGTCGGATCATCATATAAGGAGCTATCGTCCCTTCACCAGCATATTCCCCAATGACAGTATTTGGCTCTTCCGAGGTTTCGCTTCCATACAAGTATGGCAGGAGCGATTTACCATCCAATGGTAGACGCTCGTCCAAAGATGAACCTATAAGCTCTACAAGGGTAGGAAGGAGGTCCATGCTCGATACGTTCTCTTTGATAATTCTGGGCTCAATGCGTTGAGGGTAGGATATCAGCAGGGGTACTCGAGCGGAAGCCTCAAACCAAGACATCTTATACCTTGAATTAGAACAGATCAGTACGATTCGATTGGCGTAAAGACAGGCTTTTGAAAGGGGGTACTACTCGCTTGAGACATCTAGGGCCGCTTACCACAAGCCTCGTTCTCCCAACATGTCTCTGTCGATAATTCAAGAATCAGCATTCGCATTTCTCTGTAGGCTCTGCATTGCAAGAAAGCTTTTCCGCACGGCCACTCCACCACAGGTCACATAGTTGCAATAGAGATCTTGGGCAGGGGAGGAAGGGCAGCGAGAAGACATACCCATGATCCGAAGAAAATATGACAATTGTATCTTCGTCCATGCTACACTCCTTCAATACCTCCAGAAGCTTGCCTATTGGAACTGTCAGAACTCGCTTCTCTTACCATAGCTTGTGGTTGAACATTGCTTCCTGTGACTCGATCGAACGACTAGGGAAACACGCACCAACGTTGTCGTCAACATAACTAACAGCTCCAAAATACGCGCGCCTAGCACGTTTCACGGCCTCATCAGGTAAATCGGTATTCCACAAATCGCAAACGCGTAGTAGACGCTTGCTATGTGGATCTTGCTCTTCCTGAGCAATCTCTACATCTGGCAGAGGGATGTTAGCTCCCTCATAGCGGTCCCAATACTTGTTATGTATTGTATATGGATCGTGTGGGCTGTTGATAGAATCAGAGTCAGCGAATCCAACTCAGGGCACCGTCGAGCTAGGAGCACGTTCTCTATCAGACTGCTTCTACACCAGCCTTGAATCACAAAAGAGACCTTGTATTGGAACAACGGCTTCGAAAAGACCTACTGGGTTAAGGAGACTGTCAAACACCATGGCCGAGAAGCTGGAGGACGGCGAGCTGCGGCATAAAGGTAACGGGTCGACTCTGTTGATATAGATAACATTAGCATGTTCTATCCTTGGGGCACGCAAAGACGTGTCTTCCTCATAACTCGTTCCCACAGATGCACATGATTGTCTTGATAAAGAACATTCAATTTTGGTCGGGAATAATAAGTAAATTCAAAAGCCTTACTGTACATAACCTCCTCGTCAAAGTCCAGCTGATTGGAGCGGACGCAAGGACCTGCCAGCGCTCAATATACGCATCATCTTCTAGGTGTACGCCTCTTACCTGCCTGAAGGATAGACGAAGAGGAGTGATACCATTCGAGGCGACGGTCAGGATCATCCCAGTTCACGGACCTGGGATTGAGCGATTGATTTAGCGCAATTATTTTTTACAGCTTTGGTACAGATTTCATAGACTCAAATCCGAGCATGTCTGTAAGAGCAGCTTTAATTGCATTCCTCGAACTTCAGGCCATGGGCCTTACTTTCTTTCAAACGTACCATCCAAAATCTCCCGGATAAATGTCGGTGGTGAGTCTCTCCTCGAAGCCATGAAGCTGCTCTCCAACGAAGTGCATTTTTCCAGCCAGAACGGTCTCGTAACCTTCCTTCCGAAGGTAGTGGGCATATGTAGGCACATCGCAGGCTAAAGACGAAGCGTTGTCCCAAGCGGCGATTCGACTAGGAAGCTGTCCTGTGACCAGGGACGACTATTAACCGTCTTAAAGTCAGTCTTGCCCTTTCGATAGGCGTCGATCTACACGAGAGGTCTCTCCAGCTGGTCTCACTTGGGACAAGCCTTGCGAGCCTCGAACATCCAGAAGATAGTTCAAAACCGAAAAGTTGGGGAGTACATACCCGTGCTGGCGCGCACAGAGGAGCGGCACAATAAGCCGACGAGAAGACGGCGGATTTTGCGGCCAAAGCATCGATGTGAGGTGTCTGGATAGGAGACGATCTGTTATGAATGTGAAGTAGAGGAGCAGATACTTGGTCGCTGTTGGTAGGATCAAAGTCAGTAGGCGTCACTCGACTACATGTAACTCTGAAGAAAGCATTGACCATGTGTCTTCGGTCTTTGACGGAGATGCGGCAATGGAGGAGCATCAGTCGGACAAGACATACCCAAGAATCAGGAGTATGTTTGGCTTCCTGGTGATACTACATTCGGACTGCGTCGAGGAGCTAGGCGGTGTTTGGAGAGGAGGCGACTCAGAAATGTACATTAAGGCTCAGTGGAAAGTATTGAAGGGTGTAGTGGAGAGGGTTCTAGATTGGTAGATTGTATTAGGAGATAGCACCTAGGTAGCTGGGAGGCTGGCTGGTGATGGCGGAGGTCGTCGGTCGAAGGGGGAGTGGAAGTAGGGAAAAGACAAGATGGCCTTCTGATTACAGGATTTATAGGATTAGTTAGTGTCGTCTGTCCGAGCTTCATATACATTATTAATATTGATATTTTGCAACATGTGACCGGAGCACCTCAACCACTAGGGTTTTCGCGTCATCCAAGTCTAAGGTCAGGTACTTGATGTAAGTACTACTTAGTGCTTCTAGTGCTGTGTCCTCACCGCCAAACTCTTTGGAGGCAAATGCTCCCCTAAGGTACCCTATTCCCCTCGCTCGAATGTCAAATCTGTCCGGTCATTGGGTCGCGTGATGACTTGCTCGTTAAGTCCATGTGCTTGATGTATGGGAAGCGCTGCATCATATCCATGTCCTGTACCCGACTGCAACAGCATACCTACATGTACTCGGACAGAGAAGCGGTCCCTCAGACGAGTTTCACGCAGTCATAGCTAACACGTTGACTCGCCCATTCTCCTCGAGTCAACACTACAGACCATCATACTACTCTGTACTCGGACAAATCTCCGAGCTCAGCCTTCTATAGTCCTGACCATGTTGGATCCAGTTCGTAAGGACCCACCTAGGTCCAAACCGCCATCAGCGCAGGGAATGTGCACACAAAGGGGGTTTGGGCACGGACGCTGTTGATGCGAATCCGGTCCCGAATCCCAATGGCTGGGAAACTCGTATTACATGGCCAGAGTGCCCTTTTCTGCAGGGGCAACATGCCGGAATAAGACGTCATTCGTCGCTAGTTCAAAGATAACCAACATGCCTAATGTACACGGGGCCACGGTCATAGCCAACAATGCCAGAGAAAGTGCAGCGTCGCCAATGCCATATATGCAAGCGCTTCCGAAATCGTGAGTGGTCGTACAGCCAAAAGATGCTTCCCTCCTCCAGTCATGACCCTGCGCTGTTCGCTTGGTCCACGTTAGACTCTTCACTTAATGCGTGGAAGGTATCGCGGCGTTTGCTGGGGAAATGATGATGCTGAGTGGCGCTAGCACTCTTGTCTTGCCGGGCCTGATCCAGGGCCGAGCGTTGTGCTATGCTGTCGCTGTGTTTTCGGAAGACGATTTCCGTATCGGGAGGAAAGGCGAGAAGCCGTTTGATAGTCTCCCTAATGCCGTTCTGGTTAGCAAAGCAGATTTATCGGTTGCAAGGCTCTGGGTAATGGCAATTGCAGATGTTCTGGCTTACCGAATCTTAATATTGCGTCCTCCATCAATTCTCGTCCAGACACTCAGAACGTCCTCGCTACTTCTGACACTCAGCACCGCGCCGCAGACTTCTTCACCGGCTTCTGCAAACTGGTCTCCTACAATAGCGAGCAGCAAGTCTTCCCAATAGCGATCGGCAACGCCTTTCTTCAACCGAACGATCCATTTGCCACCCCTTTTGTTCTCTTCATCCTCCCACACTGGCCTTATGCCTTTCTTGAAAATGTGATAATCAGACACTGAAGGCAGAGCAGATGGTCGCTTGAGATGACAATATACCGTCCAAAAAGACTCGACGGTAGAAAAAGTGGCCAGCGCTATCGTAGACTTCTCATAATCAGAGTATTTCGATGTTGGTGGCCTATACCATACAATCCAAGTTGCTTTCAGAGAGTGCTCCGGACTTGTGCTGGAGGATAGGCTGGTCAGTGAGGATGTGGAAGCCTTAGCTTTGACGTCTGCGTTTGTCCCATCTCTTTCGCGCTTTTCGCTGCTGGCCAAGGTTGGGGTATTGAAGCTGCCAAGATCTAGGGATGTTCCCGGGGTCCTTGGTGTTTTCGCAGTAGTTCCGAAGGACGCAAAAGCACCAGAGCCAAGCCCGAAGGCAGAGGATGCGCCGGTCGTTGGGGTAGAAACGCCTGTCGTAGCCAAAGGGGTTATGCCGTTCAATGGATTGGCTTTCCCTCCAGTACCACCACCCTCAGTCCCAAAGCGCTTCGCAGCAGAGTATGTTCGGGAGGTATCGGGTCTAGTAATTTCCTTGCTATTGCTGTTCGTATTCGAGGTGGATAGAGATAGTCTGCTGGAGCTTTGGTAGGAAAGCGTGCTTAGCTATAGTACTAAAGATTCAAGATCGGCATTAACTTACTTCGAGCGCCTCTGCCAAAGGTTGTCCATAAATGATTGGTTATCGAGCTATTCAGCAGGACGATAATGCACTGCGGGTCTCCTATAGACTGAGCAAGTAGCTGTAAGGGATGTGGGGGAAATCAAAGTGCTTTGTGTGTTCTAATGGTCTTCCAATGCCACCATTGGATGCTCAACGACCTTTCGTAACAGACGTTCGAGCACAAGCGTATATTCGAAGATTTCTCTGTGAGTGATAAATATCTTTGGAAGTCAATGAGGATTTCACTGTGGGCACAAATTCATGGAGTAATAATAATTTAACGTCAAGGTTATTCGACAAATAGTCGTCAATAGGGAAATAATATTCGACCTACCCAGCTCGCTAGGTACTAGCAGAAGCGGCGTCTTGGCGGACATGGTGGAAAGCCAACCACCAGGCTTTCCATCTTCACTTTTTTTCCTTCCCCAACAACGACCTCCAACTCAAATCAATGCCAGCCCGACTTGATCGTCCTACTCGGCTGGCATTTCTGATGGACAGGTCGAGATCAACTATGCCGCTTTGAAAACCATCACCATGAGGGCCAACAACACTGAGCTTCCATGACACGGCGATGACCTGAATGTCGGAACAGGCTTTTAGGGTGTAAATCGTTGTCGGTTAGTTCCAGGTTGCACTGACCTTTCCTCTCTCCCGGTACCTCATGAAGATAGACTCAGTTCTGGTAATCCGACAGTTCAGCCGCGTATACACTCTTGCCTGGTGCTTGGCGCTGGTTGAGCATGATGTCTCAAGGCAAAGTCTGAATAATATGTCATTATTGAATATTGCATGACTGTTACACTGTTATAATTGAGAGATTACTGACCTGTCTCTTCATGCTTAGGTTTTCAATCGAACCTCACCTCTCCTCATGCAGCATTTCACGCGCTCGAATCTTTTCTCGAGAACTGTACATGACCACATCAAACTGGGTTTAGGACTGTATGAATTCCTCATAGTCTCAAACCCCCTTATATCAATGTTATCTTCAACTGTGCCCGGATAATTTCAATAAAGTATTTAATGTGGCTGTTCAATGAGCGGCCATCCAATTTGACGACTATCTCGCAACCCTAGCGGCTACCGCGATCATTCTGTTGGCGCATGATCAAACAATAATCTCACTGACCCAGCCCGCGAGAACCGTGTTCTGGAATCATCAGCACTGTAAGGCAGATGAGATAGAGAGTGCTAAATAATCACGATCGTATTCCTAATTACAATCAAGGTACTGGCAGAGTGGCAATCCCTGATATAAATTTTCAACATATCACATTTTGACACAAAGTTTATCGAGTGACAGCTTCAACGGTCTACCTAGGTCTAGTCTCACTAGTCCAACTTGATCTCAAAGCGCTAATCGCGCTTGCTTATTCCGCTTCATCTCGGGCCGCCATACGTCACAATATATGTAATTTGAGCCAATGTGTAATATATGAATGAAATGCGGATAAACCAGTCCATAATACTAAAACCCACTGAACTCTCCTCTTGTCCAATGGAAAGTACTTCCAGCATCAGATTCAATTTTATTTTCAGCATAGCAATATGCGACGCCCGGGTCTGACAGTTTAATATACGTGAATGGAGCTCATTCTGCGGCCCACGGCGTTTCCCAACTCCAGTGAAGCAGGGGGCCAGTACAAGAGAATGTATGCCAAATCAGAAGATGAACGAAGGCTGCTTGGTGATTACGGGTATTCTTATCACATTCAATGAACATATGATCATTACTGATCCTCCATCGTAGTGATTCACGGCACAGTCTATCAGCGGTGTCAATCCCCCCGCCAGGGCAAGCTCCGTCATTAAAGATTATGAAAGTAAGATCATCCATTCAGAGGTAGTTTATAGGTAGCTGATGCTAGGCCTTGTTCTTTGTCCAGAGGATACCAGCGGGAGTCCGGCCAATGAACACGTTGACAAAGACCAATCACTCGAGGCCGCAGCATGACAAAAAGCTAAGACCCCCAACGGTTCCAGAGAATGGCAAAAGCCAAGTCTTACACCTCGAAACAATCAGAGGTAGTAACGTTCGGCAGCCTCCTCTAGCCACCAGTGAGGATGAGATCAGTGAAGTACCACCAGCAAAAAGGCGGAAAACGGAGTCAAAAGGCAGCAAGCTTGATAACTCCTCAACAAGTAGTGATGCTCTAGATGGCGTTGATCCATACATTGTAGGCGAAGAACCGGTCATATTACTTTCACGCGACAGCCAAAGGCCAAGTCGGACAAGATCTTGCCATGGCCAAGGCCAATTGATCAGTCATCCAGGTTCTGGTGTCAATGGCCACGTAAAGGAATTCCAGAAGGTGGAAGCAAGGATGAGGAGTGACCCTCTAAAATCAAATAAGATGGCGCGTGAGAGTGGTCATGCTCGGGGCGAACGTTCGAGTCACTCCAAGTCTGCAATGTTACCGATCGCAGGTCCTCCTACCATACCGGATCTCATAGACCTCTGTGATGATGAAAGCCATGAGAAGACGCATCACGACATATCATTGAAACGAAGAGAACAAAGTATCAAGAACCGCTCTGACCCGATGCGCAAGGAAACGGGTCCAGGAGAATTACCACAGTTGCGGCCGCAAAGCACGGCGACACAATCTCGCCATTTTGCAAAGACCAATTCCATAGAACGAGCTAAGAGCACACCTCATAGGCCGCGACTATCATCTACGACATCGCCCAAAATCCAGAAAGAGGAACGGAGACTCAGTGACCAGTTTAGGGCGACGGACGGCAAGAGGCGGAATACAGAGTATAGTTCAAGTCCAGACGAGCTTGCTGGCGATCCCGCTCCAAAGTTGGACCAAGCTTCGCTTCTACCCAAAGTATTACTCGGAGGGACCAATTGCCGAAGCGCTAGCCCAACAAAGTCATCATCGTCGACTCGCAAGGGATCTCCAATAGGAGAAAGTACCGGGGGCTTGGCCCCAAGCAACGTTCCAATATCAACATTCAGTCGCTCATCAGTGAACAAAGCACTTCCCAGAACCTCAAACCGTAGAGGCAGAAACAACGTGGAGTCTGAGCCATCGTGGGGGGCCCCTTTAGTAATGGTCAATGTGGGGGGCAGCATGCTCAGTTCAGCAGGCTTAGGCTTGCAACTAAATCCCAAAACTGAGTCGTATGAAATTATTAAAAGTGGTCGTAAGATCGTGAACGACGATGTCACTCTGCAAATTCAGCCTCAAAAGCTGCTGAAAGTGACATGGTCAAGGTCTAAGCCGCAAGTCCGCTTCTCGTCATCGAAAAGCAACAACTGCGATCACATATTAGACCTCGAGTTGTGCAGTGCAAAAGATTGCCAAGACCTACTGAGCAGATTGCAAAATGAGTGTTCGCACGACCTGCAAGTGGAGAGTAAGGATGGGCAAGTCGGACCTCGAGAAGACCGTTTGGGTTAATCGCTGACGTTCTCTAGGGATTACCTTGAAAAGCTGTTTCAAAAAAGATTCCAGGAACAAATGAAGAGCCAATCATTCCGCAGTAGCCGTGCTGTCGATGAAGGTGAAGATCTTGATCTCGCTGCTCGTAACAAAGCGAATAGGCGTACCAGCAACAGTGTACCGGACTTTGTGAAACAAACAAGCACCAAGAGAAGGCGCGTAGGCCGAAATGTTGACCAGATGAAGATCGGTAAAGAGGAAGTCGAACCTTCTCATTCGGCATTGTTCAGTCGAAGTAGCTCCCCGAACGCCCCAAAGGATCAAAGCGTCCTAGAGTATGGAGTAAGCCCATCAAGGATACCCGAGATCACCCGGAGCCTGCAGCCTAAGAAGCACAGTACTTACTCAACAAGGTCACATGTGACAAACGAGCTTGGAGCAAGTAGTGTGTGTTCGCCTCTCCAAGATAGTATGTCTATTCATAAGATGTCTCAAGTTCATGACCTTGGCGAGCCATGGCGCAAACCATTAGTCTATCCAAAGAACGGAAAGAAGAAATCTACAGTCGAGTGGCTGGATCTTGAGCGTCTGAATGAAGGCGAGTTCTTCAATGATACGTTGATCAGCTTTTACCTGCGGTTTTTGGAGCAGAAACTTGAAGAGCGGAATCCCGAGATGGCTAAAAGGATCTACTTCTTCAACTCGTTCTTCTATGCTAGTTTGACAAAGACTCAGAGAGGCAAAAAGGGTATCAATTACGAAGCGGTACAAAAGTGGACGAGAGGCGTGGATATCTTTAACTGTGACTTTGTTGTTGTACCCATCAATGAGTCACTTCACTGGTACTTCGCAGTGATATGCAATCTACCTTCGCTCAACCGCGGCTTTAGTCTTGATGACACTGCTACTCCGCCACCCCTTCCCAGTACGGATCCTGTACCAAAAGAAGATCAAGCAACCAGCACGAGCTACCCAATAAGTGGATCCTCCGAATTACTCACTCGTGCGGCAGCTATCCAGGGTACGATTGCAGATCAGACCTTTATACCGCCCACCGAAGAAGATGCGAGATCATCTCTCGCAGAGTTGAGTTTGGACAACGAGGAACAACCTGACGAACAGGGCATATTAGATGCACAAATTAAGGGCGAAGAGGCAGAGGCTTCCAACCATCTTTCAAAGCAAGAAGCGCAGAGTCAGGCATCTCCTCGCAAACATGAGGCTGCTGTTGGTTCTTCGGTTGAATCCGAAAGCCCTTTAGCTGTCTCGTCTTGTAAAAAGAGGAAGAGAAAATCGTTTGCGACAGGAAAGAAGCTTGATCCTACAGAGCCGGCCATTGTCACCTTTGATTCACTCGCTGTGGCCCATTCTCCAACAGTGCGGATACTGAAGGATTATCTCAAAGCAGAAGCGCACGAAAAACGCAGCATGACATTTGATGATAGTCAGATTAAGGGTATGACGGCTGTGGGAATACCCAAGCAAGACAACTATTGCGATTGCGGACCGTATCTGCTTGGGTACATGGATAGATTTCTTGAAGATCCAAAAGAATTCATAGAAAAGACTATGCGAAAACAGCTAAACCCGGAAAAGGATTGGCCACGACTCGACCCAAGCAACCTTCGCTCGGGCATGCGTGATCTTGTACTTGATCTTCATAAGGAACAGGAGGACGAGCGAAAAGCAAACACGAAGAAGTCAAGCAAAGTTCAACACTCCCAAAAGCCGACTTCCAGTCTGTTACAAGATCATCCGCATGAGACGAAGAGGGATGGGCTTGCACTCGTAGCTGAGACATCAGGGAAAGCCCCATCGGCTTCCCAAGGCGGACCGAAGCCTGCCAGCATTTGTAAGACAAAGGATCAAACTTTACAGCACAGTCTCCGGGTCGATGACGATGCAGAACGGGCTAAAATCTCGTTTTCAAGGGGCAGGTCAGGGGAGGGTGCCAAAGCTAGTATTTCCGCTTCAGAAGAATCACATCCAGTAGTGATCGTAGATAGCCAGCCAGCCGAAAGCCAGTCACCTCGCCAGCCCGCGGCTGTTGCTCCCATCAGCGCCCTTCAGGCGGAAGAATCCCCGGTCGCGTTGCCGTCTACGATACAAGATTCTCAACCACAGGAGACGTTTCAGTCCTTGGAGGATTCTCAGCATGGAATACGAACTCCGACTCCGCATCCGGGTCCGGTCTCTCCAGGGCCAGCCCCTACAAGTCCTGTCCGGACTGGACCAGTCTATTTGCAGCCCAGGAGTGAGGAATTGAGGTGGCAGGATCCACAGCAGCCCAAAACCAGCCCAAAATTCCATCTCCGGGTCGAGATCTAACGAAGATGGCGTCACGTGGTCGTCTCTAAGTCTCGATATATATGGTGCAATCTAGACAATGGGTCCAGGTCCTGATGAGGTTTGGTAGCAAAGTGGCAGGCGCTGGACGACATATCAAGGGCAAGCAGATGGTTCCCAAATAGCATGGCTTAGGAGCTTGGAAGATATTAGAGGTCGTCCTAACAGCTGCGACTGGCATCGCCTGTAGAGTAAGGTAACGAAGACATGAAGCTCACCACGATATCAGCCTTTGGAACTGGACTCCACATCGAACATCGAAATCTACTTTACATGCATAGTATATGGCATAGACCTATAAGCCGCTCTAGAGAGCCTCCTGGCATGGCTGACGCAGAGATATCACAAATTAGTGTAAGACACTTGTATCTTGATGACCCTCAGAAATCGATTTTCCACCCCTTCCCAACGCCCACACCTGGATCTCTCACCACAGCCCAGGCCGCCTTGCCACCTTCTCCTTTCCAATACCTCAGTCCTGCGGATTTTTCGCCCTTCCCCTCCTCGGAGACACGAACGCTCGTACGTCCTTCCCATTGCGACGGCGCGTTGATCACAACGATTTTCTCGATCCTTACTTTTTCCATTGACTGTGAATAGGCCTTGGCCTTCTTACTTTCCTTACCCGGCGGCGTTAAAGGTTCTGACCTCAAATTACCCAAGTGCGTGTCCGAATTGGTCCCAGAAGCAAAGATAAATTTCCGATGGATGAAAGCGCCTTCTTGATAATCGAACGTCTCGCCGTCATCCACATACAGCTCGCCTTCAGCTCGCAGCTCGTCTGCCCCACCAAGAACGACAACAAGCGTGTAGGGGTCCCATTTCATCAGCCCACTACTTTTACGAGCGCGTTCTTTTCGAGGAAAGATATTGCCGCCTTGCATAAGCAAAGGGATTTTGTCTAATGGTGCGTAGAACGGGACAGCCTTGCCGGCGCCTTTATAAACAGTGTAGTCAAAGTAGTCATAGTAAGTCTCCCTCGCAGGAAGGTAGATATCAACACTCTCTGCTCCTTCGCTCACGACTGGCTTGACAAGCAAACCAGTACTGCCAATGTAGAACTGATCATCAACATCAAAGGCTGCTTCGTCACTGGGATGGACATAGTAGTGCGGGCGTATGATGGGTGAGCCGTCGACTGAAGCTTGGTGGAAGGCGGTATACCACATTGGTAGCAGCTGGTACCGAAGTCGTATTGCACGAGTAATAATCCCGGTATACGGTTCCCCCGGAATGTATGGCTCTCTTCTTCTGGTATCGATGTGCGCATGGGCACGGAAGAAGGGGTAGAAAATGCCAGCTTGGTACCAGCGTGTCAGAAGGTCCTTCTCTGGGTTTCCGAAAAATCCGCCAACGTCTGCTCCCGAGAAGGGAAATCCAGCTATGTTGTTAGCCAAAGTCATCGGAATGGAAGCGGCGAGATGGGACCATGAGGCTTGGTTATCACCCGTCCACATAGCGCCCATGCGCTGAGAGCCGGAAAAGAACGAACGGGTAAGAACGAAAGGTCGCTTTGGTGTTTTCGGATCGCGCTGCAGAAGAGCATTATAGGTGGCATTTACAAAAGTAAGGCCGTTAATGTTGTGCAAGTCCCGGTGCTCCCAGTTCCCGTAATGAAGGTTATCCTTCGGCATGGTAGTTTCAGGCCCGTTGAAAACGGACGGCTCGTTCATATCGTTCCAGATGAACAGATTAGGCGCAGTGCCTTGGAACGCCTTGTATTGGAACAGAGATGCCCACCATTTCTGGGCCTCTGGTGAGAAGCAATCAATCCAATGTGCAGAGCCCGGCCAACACCAACCTTCGTAGATGTCGTTGTCTTTGTTCTTGACAGCAAAAGATTTAGACTTCAAATCGTCGACCACCGCATAATCGTGAGTGTTTTTAATGTGGGGATCAATCAACACTACCAGCTTGCGCAAATGGGAATCGAGCTGAGCTTGCATGCCCAGTGGATCAGGGAACGTATGGGGGTCCCACTGAAAATATTTCTTCTCGTTGGTATACTCTAGATCGAGCCAGATGATATCATATGGAATATGATGTTTATCAAACTTGCGGTCAACTTCCCGCACATCATCATCGGAGATGTAATTCCACCTACATTGATGATAGGCTATGGCGAATTGCTGTGGAAGCTGGGTGTAGCCAGTAAGGTCACTATAAGAATGCACAACGTCCTTAGGGGTCGGGCCGAGGAAGACGAAGACGTCCAGAAGGCCAGCTTCTGAGAACCAATGTGTCTGCGTTTCTGTTCTGCCTCCAATGCCGAGACTCAAAGGGTTACTGGAAACCTTGGACTTGACAATATCTATCCAGGTTTCGGCTGCATTCAGCCAGAACACTCCAACGGTCGAGTCCTTGCGATGCGCTTGCATAAAAGGGATTGCGCCATAGAGTGTCATGGGACTATCCATTTCATATTCGAAAACATCGCTGTTGTAAAGCCTGTACGGTTGCTCAAAGTTACCCGAACCGCCACTTTGATGCATTAGCTTGTAGACTCTCATGGGATCCTGGAAATCGTACTGACCGAGTCTGCTTGAGTGAGAGAGGGCCTGTATGCTGCGGAATGCCAAAAACGTGCTCATAACCCGGGAACGCAATGTCGAGTCCTACACTCTCGGGCCCCTTGGGCTTTGAGTCGGTATTACCGCCGAAGGACTCTTCCCACCAAGTGCTCTCATCTTCACCGGCGTCGGTGCTCTCTTGCTGTGACTCCGCTTTGGGCTCCTCGCCCTCTTTGGCTTCCTTGACCTCCTCGGCGGGCTTTTCAATTTTAGGCCGCCAATGCTCCATATTGAGAAAACCCTTGCCATTAACGCTAACATGAATCTCACCATCACGCCAGAAGTCAATAGCAAAGGGCGAATGTTTTATTGCAGCCTTGTAACTCTTTCCTGGTCCGTAGGTAACCGTAGTCGCTTCGGGGGCCATCGATGGTGAAGCACGCTTGTCCGCGTTCAACGCCCCAACGATGGCCCATTTGGAGGCTTCATTGTATCTTTCTTTACGAGCGACACTGCCGTGCCGTAGCTCGATATCCCCCTTTTGTCGCTTCTCCTCATCAATTGAAACCCGGGCAACGCCTGACTCGAGGAAAGCAATAGTCAAAGGAAAAGCTACAGGCCCGTAGCCTTCTCCCAGCGATTTGGAGACTATCCCCTTCAAGACGCCATTCTGTACATTAATGGTCGCGGGATCTAACATGTATGGACTGGCCCACTGATCACCTCTGGAGGTTGCTTCATCGGCAATGGCTCGATTCCGCTTGCAGAAGCCCGATTGGTCGCATCGCTTGAAGTTTTCGTGTTTTACGGCAGCTGCAATGCCTATCGTTAGCAAGAAGCCTTCCAGGGAGCTTTCGGACTTACCGGTCGGTGTCGCCGAGTAGAGTAGCTGGACAATGAGGATAACGAAGCCTGTCCACCGACCGATTGGAGGCATTTTGAACCGTCTGGCTTGTTGGACTACGATGGTTGATTTTGACTTGACGGATCAGGACCCGAGAAAGGAGTTCTCCGTAGAAGTACTGAGTACTGCCAGGGCAAGTGCCAACAAGCTGGTGATTATCTGAAACAGCCACTCGGCCACACAAAATTACCACCAACTACTCAATAAGGTAAGTTTACTTTCGCTCCCACGTACGGATACAGGGGGATAAATTACCGACAATCGATACCGGGAGACCTGCATTAGCCTAATCTCTCCAACGCCTAATGGAGAAAAGCCCCCACTTCCACTTCGAGTGCACCCGAATTTCATGGATCCTCCTTTTCCTTCTCCTCCTTCTTCTTCTTCCACCCCGGATCCCCCAATCTTCAAGCATCTGAATCCAAAGACTCAAGGTCTTCTTCGTCAAACGATCAAGGCGAGAGAAGCTCACGAGAAAAACACCGATATGTCTGCATCGGAGCAAACGTGGGTTTCCTTCTACGGTCACTGTTCCCGAGACTGCCGCTGATCGCTGCGTGTAGATTTATTGCCATCAAGCCTGATGGAGTCCAGGTATGTGACCTACAACAGTCACTTCGACGTCAAAAAGGATCCGGAAGGCTCATCATTCGAGTAGAGAGGGCTCGTTGGCGATATCATCTCAAGATTCGAAAAGCGGGGGTATGTCTTGCACTATCGCTCCCCGTTTTTCTCGGCTGCAGTGTTTGACCGCTCTATCTTGTTTTAGCTACAAGCTTGTAGCGATGAAGCTCGTCACTCCCTCCAAGGAGCACCTTGAAAAGCACTACGAGGACCTCTCCGATAAGCCTTTTTATAAAGGCCTTGTCACATGTGAGCTAATGCTCCCTTGCTTCGTTCAGGGTAGTATTGAAATGTAGGAAGACATGCTCAGCGGGCCAATTTGCGCCATGGTCTGGGAAGGACGCTCGGCGGTGAAAACTGGACGCGGTATATGCACCCCAATAGTACCACTACTCAGTCCGCATTTCAAGACGCTAACGTGTCAACAGACATCCTAGGCGCTACGAACCCACTGGCTTCGGCCCCAGGTACTATTCGTGGCGATTACGCCATTGTACGGTGCTCCTTGCGTTCATTGATCACTCGGCGGACTGATGAGTATGTAGGACGTCGGGCGTAATGTCTGCCACGGTTCTGATAGTGTCGACAATGCCAAGAAGGAGATAGATCTATGGTTTGAGAAGGGCGAGGTCCTCCAGTACAAGAACGCCCAATTCGATTGGATCTACGAGAAGCCGTAGATTAGTCACGGCATAATGCCATGCGACGCCGTCTAAGATGACGTACCTCAAGCGTTGGCGTCTCTGAAAGATTGCATAATCAGCATAGATGATACGGATGATGATACCTACATACTTTTCTCATGATATCTGTCGTTGGTGATTGCAAAATGTGGCTCGACTATGGGTTACAATAGTGAACTTCCTCATACAGTCGCCCCCTGGTCAATCCTACCCAGGTCGGTACGAAGAAGATGCTAACCCCCTTTAACCCGGAGCTCCAAAACTTTAATGCAGACTCTTAACCCTTTGAGCAGGGTTTTCCGAGTACAGCGAGCAGCCAGCCGAACACGGTCGAGTAAACCCTACCTAGGTAGACATCTTCAGAACCAACCTAGGGAATCGCGAAATTAACATTAGTCGAGCCCCTTTTTTATTGGCTGGAAAAAGTGTATCTAGCAGGTGCCATTATCATCGGTTCTACAGAGCAGCTTCTATGTTACAAGATTTTCAGAGCATGTATTTGACATCAACCTAGGTTGACAATCCTTGGTTGACATCCCTTGCACGCAAAGCCAAGCTCCCTTGGGCAGCACACGTCGACTTACAGTACATACCTCCACTCTGTTAGTACATTGAGATCATCAAGAAAGTTGTCGTGCTCCTTGCTCCGTGGATGCCTTCATTGCAAGGATGATGGTTTGTACAAAGTTGCATGGGTCGTCAAATGGCATGTTCGGATGTGAGCTTCATGTCATTCGTGGAATGAGGCCGTTTGCGGCAATCGCAACAGGGTACTTCGCACTCGGTCATGGGGCTTGGTTCAGGTAGTCGTCAATAAATCTCCCCGTCTCTCCTTCGTCGTCTTCTTGTCTCCCGTCCTCCAGTTGCTCGACCACCTCGTTCCTTGGCCCTACGTCATCAGAAGGATCTGTCACGAACTCTGCAAAGACCTGATCCATGCCATTTGAGGCATTATTAGCGTGGTGGGCAGGACTGTAGAAATGCCCATGCTCATGAGGTCCGTCTCGCATTGCCGCAGCAAAATGACTGTTTTGTGGGCTATACAAGCTCGGATCAGCCGAAGGGCCAGAGGCGTGACCCATCGGCGAACGTGGAGAGAAGTCAGGCGAGCCGAGAAGTCCAGGGTGGTGGTTGCGAGGGTGTGAATTATGAAAATACGGGCCAGAAGCAAAAGCCGGGGAGTTAGGATGGGAATGTCTCTGAGAGTGGCCTTGTGGCATATAAGGCGTGTATGTAGGATCGGCGTGGTTGGTAATGATGGCTGTTGGCAGCCGGTGCGTGTTAGAATGAGGCTCTCCCCCAGTACCGGTGGAGGATGAGTGCGGAGTGTCGGATCGATTGCGACGCTGTGGAGCTGGTTGCAGGGGTTGATGACTCTTGTTCGACTGAGCATCACTAGACTTGCGGGGTTGTTTGGGAAAGGTATGCTGTTTTGTACGGAATTGAGGAGGGAGATCGGCGGGATCAGTCACGCCGTGCTCAGCCATCAGCTTCTGCTGCTTGGTTGGACGGGCCTTGCGAGTAGAGAGAGATTTTTCAAGAACAGGAGGGGCTGTTGGGGCCACAGGAGCCCATTTGTGAAGTTCCTGACGGAAGAAATTCGTTTCGTAGGACAGAAGGACCTCAGCACCTTCGATCTTGCGAAGGTAAAACCGCTGGGTTGTGACTTCTTCAGGAGTCGTCATGACCGGATTGATGTATGGCCGCATGAAATCACGGAATGTTTGCGCCGTGTTGATAATATCATCAAGGATATCTTCTTCTTCGGGCTGGAACGGCAGGAAAGGAATCTCAGCCTGCCACTCTTGTAAATCCTCGAGCTTTGGGCGAGCAGCGTCTCGAGGTATCTTAACGCGCCAGTCACAGATGGGGCAAGTAAACCTATCGTCTTCCTTGATCTTGCCGCGCGCAATCTTCAGGCAGCGACTATGATACCTATACAGGCTATCAGTAAACCTATTTCACGAATACGAAGCAGATACTTCTACCGACCATTCGTGACACAGCTCGCACTCAATCATTTGCCCAGCTTCTGTTTGTCGGCACATGCAGAAGGTCTCCTTGGTCGATTTCTCCTCGCCGGCTTGCTCGTCTTCCGGAGTATTACTTCGGGAGGCAGGCTCTACAGGCATTCGTGGTTTGTCTGACAATTCGAAACAAGCCTCGTTATGTTGCTTAACATAGGTCATGTGAACTTGTAAAATGTGCAGAGGTGCATTAGCCTTCCCAAAAAGTTTTTTTCCCTTTCGCATCCAATCTTCGTGGCGCTTCAATTCTTTCTCAAGATCAATCGTACCAGCCGGCTTACTGTTGAGTTCGGACAGCGACTCAAGGACTTCGCGGACGTCTTTGTATTTAGGGCGATTTCGGAATTCGGGGTCCTTGCACCTCTCATACATAGACACGATCTGTCTGTGCGCTTCTCTTTGCTTGGTCAAGATCGCGTCAACCGCAGCTAGAGTCTCGTGCGTCACAGGTAATGAACTTGCTCGAGCAGACAAGGCCTCGAGCTGCTGATAGTGTACACTCTCAGCTGCCATCAGCTCTTTGGCCTTAGACTCCCAGAGTTCGCCTTGCGTCTGCTGTTCCCTAAGGTGAAGCAGAAGCTCACTGTGTTCCGGCATACCTACTTCGGAGCCCCGCCGGATGAGATCAGTGACTTCTTCAAGGGTTTGGGATTGTTTCCGTTTATCACGAGCTTCGTCGTTCCACTTCATTTGCTGGGCCACTTTGTCCAGTCTCTCGACTTCAGGTATGTCAACGTTGAAGCCCTTACCCAACTCCACAAGATCTTCGATCTCTGCGGTTGATCGTAGACCGGGGCTCGAGAGGGCGCTCTTAGCGTTACGCTGAAAATCTGCAATGGCTTCAGAGCGTTCTGAGAGGGTGGTGATTTCGGGGCAGTCGAAGGAGATTTCCTCAGCAGCTTTGAGGAGCCGGTGAATATTATCAATCTTCCTCAGCTCGCGCTCGCGCTCCTCCTGCTCAGCGACCTTGTTGAAATTGCTCTTCCGCCATAGCCGATCGTTTTTTCGTCGGTTTTGCTGCTTGCGGGTTATGTAGTTGGTTGCCTCATCGACCCATTCGTTGCAGCGGGCTACAAAATTCTTCAAATCAGGGAGACCTGGAAGGTCCCACGGTATGCGCTCTCCTTCATTTACTAATCCCCGCAGCACTTTAAGGGAAGGCCGAGGCTCGTCTTCCAGCGCCTTGTTCAGTTTCTCTTGCCATGCTTCAGGCGCATTCGCTCGATCGACGACTTTTTGTACTGCACCTCGCAGAGTATTATCAGCGAGTCGATACAGAAGAGTGTGATCCGGACCACGGAGTCGTTGCTCTTCAGAGCCCTCACAACACTCGTAGCTCCCGGCGTGCAACAAGCACATTACTTTTGAGCTTTTTAAGCAACGAAACCGTGAAAGATAGCTATACGCTTTGCAGTAAGTGCACTGGTACTCGACTTCTGGAACATCTTTGTCTTCGATCTCGAAACCAAGCTTGCAGGTGACTTCAGACCCTGTTCGGGAGCCATCCATTTGACATCGATGATCACTGATATCTTGGTGTCGCTTCACAAGCATTGACCGCTGTTCCAGCTCACGGTCACTCATGCGTTGCAGGGCGGGACCCAGCCATTTCGCAGTTTTGATACTGGTGTCTCGACCTGCCGCTGTCATCAGAAGCTCGTCATGCGAGAAGCATGGCTGCTTCCGAAAGTCTTGAAGTCTTTGCACCCCCGCCGCACCAAATGGCTCCCAATCCGCGGGAGCGAAGTTGACTGCTTCATTGAAGTTGAAACCATGGTTGAAGCCCGCATGGTACGCTTGCGGAAACGTTATCACAAATTGACCCGCGCGCTGATCTAGGGCATAAACATCCACGCCAGCCTTTTTGAGCTGATCCGGGGGCAGGAGGGTGACTAGCTGAAACAATAGATCAGGCTGAGATTCAAATAATTCAGGCACAGCTGCCTTCATTGCTTGCTCGAATCGCTCGGCATCGGCTGCCGGGATGCAGTACCACGTCTTTGTGGCGCCGAAATGCTGGTAGTTCGCTGAGTAACTATAATGATCCTCGTTATGCCAACAGAAGGTTGAGAAGCACATGCCAACGTAGAGCCACGGGACAGTCATGCCTGAGATGTCCGACTTGATATGTCGAAACAATGACTCTGGATGAAGTGGCAGGAGATTCAGATTCCACAAATCAGTAGAATACGGATTCAGTGCGTTCTTCTCCATGGTAGGGAACCCGCTCCCGTGAGTAGTAGAGTGAATGTCGGCACCGTACTCGACCTCCACAACTTCAGTAACACTCTCCACCAAGCGCCAGAATTCTCTTTCGACATCGTCTTCTGTGACTACACGTTTGCAGTTCAGGACCGGATCAAATTGCATTTTCGGTGCAAAATAGCTATCTTTGAACACCTTTGCCTTCTCCTGGAATTGGCGTAGCGAATAAATGCCGCCCTCCTCGAATCCGAACTCACCTGTACCGACAAGACACCTCGGACAGTGCCAGTCGTGCATGATGGGAATTTTGACGGGAGGATCCACGCAATACCTGTGATAACCGTAGTCGCAGCCTTCGCAAATAAGTATTGACTGGCGATCCTCGCTTTTGCCGCATGCTTCACACATCTATTTTGTACAGTCAGCAGTCTCAATCAATGCAATGGGGGTCGCATCCTACCTCTCCTGGTTTTAGGTTACCACGCTCAGTGGCTGTTCTAGGTGTCAATGGCCGAAGTGTACTCATATGCGAGCCAACAACGGTGGGAGGCGCTGGATAATATCAGCAAAGGGCCATATCATACGTCAAGCCATGTGGGGGCTGGGAGAGTCACCTTTCTTTAGTCGCTTACTCCGACGACCGTTTTCGTCTTCTCCATCAGCGCCAAGAGCAGTGTCGATCAACGGAGGTCCATTAGGGCTATCGTCGCTGGCTGGTCGCTTCAGCGGAGTCTGATTTGGGCAGTTCAACTGTCCCGAGAGAATAGCACCTTGACTTGATCGTCCACTAATATCTTGTGATTGGAGAAAAGTTGATCCTGAAAGGAGCGCCATACTGGTCGATGCTGTGTCATCGTTGTCGCGTTTGGTTAGTGGAACCGGGGACTTTACGGCCTGGAACGAGGCTGGAGTCATGTTGACAGCTGTAAAGCCACCAGAGTTCACTGCAGTAAAGCCTGACAATGCAATTGGTGGTGACTGTATCGATGGAGGGGATGCAACAGCGGAAGAGATGTCCAGTGGCGGACCCTTGCTAGGCTGCTCAGAAGCTTGAATTGATACATTGAGGGCAGCTGAGGCGCGAATCGCTGGCGACTCATCTCGGAGACTTGACGGAGTGTCCTGGTAGGATCGTTTCATAGGCGAGCTGGCGGACGAAGGGGTAAAAGGTCCACCGTATTCAAACTCTAACTGTTGCTGTACCGCCGGTTTGGCAATGCGCAGATACTCTTCATAGGGAAATAACCACTTTTGGAACGAGTTCTTGAGGGATGTTGACAACGACGACATGATCTTGCCACTGTACCCAAGATCACGCCCAATTTCTGCCCATTTTTTACCTTTGCATACCTTCTCGAAACCACCTCGAGTCTCTACTGCCTTTTTCAATTTGTACAAATCTAGGGGACGTTTGTCGACACTTGGAAAGCGGTTCAGATTCACACCATGTTGTTTATGGAATTTTTGCAATTGGTCCATGTAGTTGAGATTTGTGCGAGTTCCTGGCTCAAGTCAGCTTCCCGTCGCTGCGCGGGTAAACACTTCTCGGCGGGAGACTGACCTCCTTCAACAGAATTCAGCTCTTGGCGTCGAGTGCGAAAGTGAAATTTCTGTATACAAATTAGATATTCCAAGCCGTGCAGGCTACCACCGTTTGACTCGGAAGATACCTCGGTGTCAACCGCGAAATCTGGCTTCCAGCTATCTGGGGTATTATCTTGACCGCTCCGTACTTCTGTCCCTCGCTGGCGATTTTCATGATATAGCGATGAGGATCCGCGAACTCCTCTTCACTTGGTCTGAATGTTGGCGCATCTTGTAAGCCATGAGGTCTTATCCTCTTTCGCGTTTCTCGAGCAGCTAGCGGTTGTCCTTTCCTTTCAACTGTGGACATATCCAAGGGCGGAGCCCGTCGAGCGCTGAGGGGAATGTGGGGCGCATATACCGGGTAGATGCCATTGTTGGTCGACGTGGCGAGATTGATTTGGAAGCTGCCTGTTGAAGGTATCGTCTGGGTCAGGGTGGTTGAAGCACTCGCTCCAAGGGTGGGAGGGACCACCATCTTGTTAAAGACGGTGGGCCAAAGTGTAGTCCTTGGCGACTCTGATGCCCGGCCTCGACCTCATATATCCACAGGCCAGGCGGCAAGCAGACCGATCACCGAAAGATGCAAACGAGAGAGCGATCTGGGTCGACGGTGTAACTGTAGTGTGGAATGAATGGCCCGCTACTCGCATGCAAGTGGGATGCTTGGCATAATCGACAGTGAATGAGTGAACGGGGCAACACTTTCTTCAGTGCGACCACATGGACAGTCGTCAAGTTGCAGAATGAAACATAGAGGGAGTGTGAGACGGTAGTCGAGTTGTGGGAGAGAATGTGGAAATGGTCGGGTGAGGGAAGGTACGGATCGCAGGAAGGGTCGTAGCGGGCAAGAACCTGAGGTGAGATACCTTAGGTAGAACTATCAAAGACCGGAGTTTTGAGGCTACTTTAGCCTTAGCTGCTACACAAGATGCGCCAAGTTTCGTTTCGATACTTACCTTACCAAAACCTTGTCATTGGCGTGGTAAAATAAGTAAATTACAGCAGCTCGGTAATTCAATTGAATCACGCTCGAGTACGTATGTACCTACCTACCTTAGTACGTATCTCGTAGCACATCCCCGGTGCAAAGCAACACATCCTGCAGCCTGCTTGACAAGATCACTGGAATTTCGACACGGAATTGAACACATGTGTTTCACTTCGGTATTACATCCAGTGAACTCGGCACGATCTGCGTAAATTCCCCGGCAACAGCCCAGCTGACATATATCAAAGGCCTACTCTGCATGTGAGAGCCTTTGAACGACAAATTGCAAGTCACTCAATGACTCGCTGCCCCAATGGTATAGCAAGATTGCACAACAACGCCGTCATGGAGTGTAAGCCCATTCCAGCATTCTACTGCTGCTACCTGCTTCGCTCGACAAAATCTTCTTCATCTCTTTACGTTGGTTCGACGCCCAATCCCCGACGTCGACTCGCTCAGCACAATGGCGACGTCAAAGGAGGTGCAGTAAGAACTTCCAAGCCTCACTTGCGACCGTGGGAGATGGCCGTCATAGTTACAGACTTCCCGTCAAGCATTGCAGCTCTGCAATTCGAGTAGGTATCATTTCATCCAAGCAACCAGAGAGGCCCTGTTGACTTAGATTACTTTGAGCTCTCTCTTCATTACATCACATGTTCTGCATGAAATTCAACTGTCACGCCGCTTGGTGTTTTAGCCAGTACTGAAACATGCATGTCCAGGTGGGCGTGGCACAACACGCATATTACCAAGAAAATCTCTGACGACCAGCGCATTACCCTAAGGGAAACTAAGAGCCGTTCTTCCAAGTCAGGTCGCACTCGACGCCGCCCGCTGCGACCTCGAGCGTCCATGACTGACAAGATCTCAAATCTACATTTGCTCCTGCGTGTCCCCAGCTTCGCAAGGTGGCCGCTGCGAGTCCGTTTTTTTCGTGAGGATGTTCACCAGGTATGGCGAATTTGGTGCGAGAGAGCTGATGGTGAATTACGAGATGACCTTGACGTTATTCTTGACTGGGAGCAACCATTGGAGCCACTGGTAGAAACCACGAGTCCTGGAACCGTCCAAGCGAAACCCTTGTTGGATCGTCCATCAACAGGCAATAACGGCGTTCCAAACTTAGATATCGGCTACGGTAAGCTGAAAAGCCAAATCGAGAAAGGTTGGATGCTTACCGAGGACGGGGACCAAAGTTGCGTCGTGTGCTCGAAGCAGCTGCTAGATCCAGCATCGACAGCCCTAATATGTACTGGAATAGGGTGCACTGCCACCTCGCACATGGCGTGCCTTGCGAGACATTTCTGTAAAGGTACTGCGGAGTTTTTAGTCCCAGTATCTGGAACCTGCCCTTCGTGTCAGACTAAACTCGAATGGGTCGATATGGTCAGAGAACTGTCTTTGCGGACACGAGGCGGGAAAGAAATAGGCCTGCTTATGAAGAAGCCACGAGTACGTAAGGGTAAGGGGGAGATTCTTGTGAAGCCTGGTTCCGCCTTTGAAGGCGATCTGTTAGAGCCAAACCAAGAAGTCGATTCGTTACCGGTCGAGGGCTATAATGAGGATGACTTACCAGATGACTGGCTTGAACAGTGTGGCGATGATAGCATCTCAATTGCGAGTACGGACTCCGGGCTATCGGGTACCTCTGAAGTTCACATTCGGGCTCAAACAAGCGCAAGAGGGGCACAACTGGAGAGCGTCGTTGAGGACAGTGACTGGGATAATGCAGAGGTCTTGGAATGAGACTCCATGCCTCTTAGAAGGTCTTCAAAAACAACATCGACACGATGAGCTTCTTGATGTGAATTCATTCTAAGTCGTTATAGACCATCGCGACAGCGTTCGGAGCGGTTGTCTCATGTTCTGGTCTCTGAATGTTTTGATGATGACTGCCTGCATGTGCAGCTGGACTTCGCTCAATGAGCGGTTTGCATCAACTGAGACTATATCTTCTCCTTCTGGTTGAGTCATGAGCTGGACGAAGAGCTCTCGCACCCTTGCTTGAATTCTGCTTGTTTCGTATTTCTCCGAACCATATCCCCCTCTCTGGGCAGCCACATCAGGAGCAACGTCGAGAAATATGCAAACGTCAGGCCTAGGTAAGCCTACATCTGGTTCCCTCGCCCACTGTAGTGTCAGGTCCGGTTTGTCTTTGGCGGCTGAATACACTACGCCCGAGTAGTAGTAACGATCAACCACAATGGTGATTCCCGCCTCTATGTCGGTCCTTATTTGCTCGGCGGCTTCCCACCGGTTGGCGGAAAACAGTAGATGAATCGCGTGATCTTCATGATATATATCGCCTTTCAGATAAGCATTGATTGATTCGCCGATAGCAGTAGATCTGTCTGATGAACTCAGTTCTGATTATAGGTCATTTTGATGATACGAAGCATACTGGGGAATCTCAGCCTTTTGACATTGTGGCCTTGACCCTCGAGATATTGGGATAAGCGCTCGCATTGTGTGGACTTTCCGGCTCGATCCAATCCCTCAATAACAATGAAAGCCCCACGACGGGACGACTGCATAATTGCAGATGATTGTGTTAGAAAAAGATGACAGTCTCGAGACAAACTGAGCTGAATGATAGTTCTATGAAGCAAATTAGCTGAAGATCAAGACTCTTCTGCGCTAACGCTTGAAGAGATTCATCTCAAAGAAATAATCGTCTCAAAAAGCCAAAACGTCGAAATTTCGATTTTTTTTTTCGAATTGCAAGATTTCGCGTTCACGCGAAATTCTAAACGCAATTTTTTTTACGTTGTCAATATGTTGTGACGCAAAATCAAATTAAATAATATAAATTTACAAATAAATTCGAAATTTTTTTTAAAAAAAACTTTGTCGAGAATTTTTAAAATTAAAATCAAATTTGATAAAATTACGAAATTTTCGCATCGAAATCAAAATTTCTTGCGATTTTATCGATTTCGCATCTTAATAATTTTTTAATTGAATAAATAAATTATACATTCGAAAATTTGTTTTGAAACACGAAATGAACATTATTCAAAAAATCAAAAATATCAAAAATCGAACGAATGCGCATTGAATTACAATAAATATAATATTGTTGTTTCGCAAACGTTGTTGCGAAATTGTTTTACAAACACATTTTTTAACAGAATTTTTCAAATTTCAAAATTATTGCGATAATAAATCGATTTTTGTTATTTTACAACATTGAATTGCGTTCATTCTGTTTTACAATTGTGATTAAATAAATGAAAATTATATTTGATTGTTAATTGATGTGCAAATTACAAATCAATTGCAACAACAAATTACATTTTTGATAATTGATCGTCAAATAGATTTTGCGTTAAATAAATCGAAAAAAATGTCGCAAATTTGAAATTCATAATTGAAAAATTCAATAACAAACATGATAGTCGAAAAAAATATTCGATTGATTTTAACGTTTGAAATTCGTTTCGAATTGTTTAATTAAATAATCAAAATCATTGTTTTTTATTGTTTCAAATCAACAACGTTTCGTCAAAAACGAATTTCAAATAATTGAAATTCGTTTCAAATCGTTCATTGTTAATTCAAAATTTACATTTGAAACATTAAATTGTTTTAAAATATTTCAAAACGCATCAAATAAATTCATTTTTTTCGTATAATTTTTGATTGATTATTTTTTTGTTTTGTTGATTGTTGTTCGTGCGCATCATGCATTTAAAAATCATTAATTTTTTTGAAATTTTTTCTCATTTATTTCGTTTTTTTTTTTTTTTGAATATTCAAATCGTTTTTTACATATCAAAATTATTGATAATTTGTATTGTTTTTGTCGTATCAAATATTTTTTATTTTTTTATTTCGCGTATATTTTGAAATTTTTGTTTTAAAATAATTCTTAACGTCATTTTTATTATTGAATTTATCGATTCGTGTTAAATTATTAATTAAATTTTGATTGATTGTTTTTATTAAACACGAAATGCAAAATTTGTATTCAATATATATTAAATCGTTTTCGTAATTATATTTTTGTATCGTTATTGATTTTTCGAAACGTTTTTTATAATTTATTTGCAATTTTTTTCATTAAATTGTAATTTTCATTCGTTTTGATAAATCAAAATTTTCGATACAAAATATTTTCAAATATTTTTTCGTTTTGTACATTTATTTTTTTACATTATGTTTGTCAATTTAAATCGTACGTGAATATTCATTTTTGATCGTTTTTTTGTTCAATAAAATTCGAATCTGAAAAAATAATAATCATATTGTGTATAACAATTACTGCGAATACATTTCATAACAAGACAATTTTCGAATTCAAACAACATTATTTCGCTGCTTAAAATAACAATAATCTATTCAAAACAACAGAATTTTCATAAATCAAAAGTATATAAAGTTTTTTTAACATCAAACAAATTTATCGAAATACACGATTGATTTGATATCGAAACAGCGACGATCAATCTTTATATTTGTTATTTTTTTTTATTACAGTTTGTTTCTATTTTATATCAACGTTCGTGTACTTTCAATTCATCTTTTTCGTCAAGTTTTTTTTCACAACATAATTACAAAACAATTTGAAACGTTGCATTTATTTGCGTTTTTCGCAATTCAAAATCAAAATTCAAAATCGTTTTGTTTTCGCTTTTCAACGAATTCGTTTTTTCGAAAATTTTGAAAATTGTTCGTGTTTGTTTCAATTCATGACGTTTGATTTTGTCGCGTTGCAATTTCGATTGTTTCGATTTCGAACATTCAAACAAAATGATAATTATTATAATCAAAATTTTGTATTGTTGTTTGAAATTTGATTGAACGAATTGTTTCATTTCGCAACGAACAACAATTTGATCGTAAACATCGCGATTTCGATTATACATTGCGTCGAAATTCAAAATTTGAATTAAAAACGACAACGCATCGATCGTTTGTTAAAACGTCATGTTTATTGTTGTGAATTTTTTGATCAAAAAATGTTAACGATGTCACAAAAATTCATATTACAATTGTAAGATACGGAGTGTGGCACCAGAGATGTATAGTTTTATTCTGATTGATAGTTAGACTAATTTCTAAAGAACCAGAAATTCTAGTCACTATCCTCTCGCTATATACAAATGTACGAATAAAGAGAATAAAGAACTCCAATTGCAAGCCACTCGGCTTGCTGCTTGTTGTGGTACAAGGAGGTGCAAACAGCATTCCTCCTGATCTGGTGTTTGCTCTGCATGTGGCCATGGTGCATACCTCGGCCCTACCGGGGTTCGGCCATACCTTATGCCGACCTGGACCCTGAGTGCCTTACATGCGTCTCCTCCTTAGCACCGAAGTCCCTTGAGGTGACCAGAACCCTTCCATCTGTTCTGTAGCAGGGGTTCCTAGATCTGTATATACCTTTGGCTTGGAGGGCCACTGTCGCCGTGACTTTCGTACCGAAAACCGTTGGTTTGGGGGATCACTGTGGTCGTGACCCCGCATCGAATATTCTTCGCAATCCACAGCCAGCCTGCGTTAAAAAACTGAGAGAACACCTTCTTGGGTGACCCAGGAAAAGCATGGTCTGATGGCTCTACTGCCTGCTGCTTCCAGTATCGAGAGCCTGATTTCGTATAATCCACAGCCCCCGATAAGGTGACTGACAGCTGACTTGTTGACAGCGAGACCCGGGTCGAATCCTTCCTGACTTCCTTATCCTCCTGCTCCCGTATACCAGGGTCGAAATGTTATTGCAAGGCTGTTGGGCGAGATAGGCGCGAATAGTCGCGACCGCAGTTGGTATACCAGGCTTCGAAAACCTCATCTTGCACCCAACAACATACCTTACATCCATACTCAACGCCCAACTAGACCGGGCAGCAGCCTCTGGAGGTGTTTCTGGCAGGGTTCAGCTCTCCATGCGTCGTAAGTCCTAGGCAGTAAGTAGCAACGTCTTGTCAGCGGTTCCACTGTGAGGATCACACCAACCTGACGTCGAACTCGTGGACGATTCGTAAGCTTGCTGGCATCGTCCTTTTTCGGATTCTTCATATGGAACTCCCTGAGCATACCCCTGAGGTGCTTGACCACTACAATGGGTTCCCAGGTACGTTCCTCGTAGTCCTCCCATTGAACGATATAATAGTGCCCTGGCTCACTGTATGGCTTATCCGGGACCTGACTTTCTTTGTAGATCTTGCTGTCCAGAATAGCTTCGATCCAATACTCTTCATTGGTGAGTTCTTCGTCCTCCTCGATGTCGATGTCACCCGGCTGATATGTGGGTTCTAGCGGAGCTTTCTCCCCCATTTTAGGTATGACCCCTTCGAGCAACCAGACTTGAAAGACATTGTGGATTCGCCAACGTTTGGGTATATCGATGCGATATGCTTGATCCCCTACCGTATCCAGCACCTTGAACGGTCGGAAGAAGTTCCATTCCAGTTTCTTGTTGCGTTTGGTGCGGATATTTTTGGCGTTAACGTTGACCTAACTACCCACGTCGAAGGTTCTTCAGCTTTGTCCTTGCATCCTTGTACTTGGCCTGCTGTTCCTGAGGGTAAGCTAAGTTGGGTTTAGTACTTTCATCAGTTCGGCCAGCTCTTCGGCATGCTCCTTGGCAGATTTTGACTTAGCTTTGAAGTTTGCAGGATGCTCGAAGGACATCCTTGGTGTGTACCCCAGCATGGCTTCGAAAGGTGACATCTGCGTGGACGCATGCTTACTATTGTTATAAGCAAGCTCAGCCATCGGCAGTAGCTCCACCCAGTCGTTCTGCTCGAGGTATTGCTCCATGGTTGAGTTCTGGCCATCTGTCTGCGGATGGTAAGCCGTGGATAGCTTAAGTTTTATCTTAAGAGCATAACACATTGTGTCGTGATATTTTGCGGTAAAGACCGAGCTCCTGTCTGTTGTTATGGACGATGGGAGGCCATGAAGTCTAATGATCTCCCGAATCAGTATTTCGGCGAGATCTTCTGCGGTCGCCGTTTTCGTAACTGGGATGTAGTGTGCCATCTTGGTCAGACGGTCTACCTCGACGAGTTTTGCATCATACGTTGCCCCATCCCATGCTCTGCTTTCTGGAAGACCTGTAACGAAGTCCATTGTAAGGTCAGCCCATTTGAATTCCGGTATAGGAAGGGACGAGAGCTTTCCATATGGCTTGTGACGAGGTGCCTTGCTCCTTTTGCAAATTGCACATGTTTCGCAGTACTCCTTTACCTGTGCCCGCATGCTCGGGTCGTGCTCGGCGTCTCCCTCGAGACTACCTCGCTCTTGATTAGGCCAATAATACTTCCTTCGTATCAGTTCAAGGGTACGCTTTACCCCAAAATGGCCGGCAAGGGGGTTGTCATGATTCGCCGATGACATTTTCTCTCAGACTTGGCGGAACGTATAGGCAGCCATCGTGTCACAGTACCCCTTTTTCGTCTTGCCAATGCGGGTGTGACATATCAGGAGTAGCTAATTCCTGTCTCACTTGAACCGCACAAGAGTCTTTCTTTAGCAGCGCACGGACCAACTCGGCAAGAGTGCCAGTGATTTTATCGTCGTATGCCGCATCATGTTCATGGATATGCTTCCGCGCAGCCACCTTGTCGGCCGACTCGGGAATCGTTGCACTACCCAGTACTAATGTCTTCCACTCGTCGGTGACCACGTCTGATGCACATCCTTGAGGGTCAGGAGATCACCCGCAGGCCTGTCTTCTTCATTATCATCGGGCTTGGGCATCGTTGTTTTTACTTCGCTCACGCAGGCCTGGAACTCGTCCGAGGACGACTGCAGAGACTGTCGCAGACGCGCCAGGATCTGACGGTTGTTCTCAACCTTTTTCTCAGTTGTGGTCATATGATCAGGCCGCCGGGACAAGCCGTTCGCTGGATTTTTGCTGCCGGGACGGTAATCGATGACAAAGTTGTAGCGTGACAGCTCTTGTGCCCATCGTACTTGCCGGGGTGATAACTTCGTTGTAGTCATGAAGCGGCTGAGGTTTCGGTGATCCGTCAGAACGAGGACTTGCTCCCTCGCTCCCTCCAGGTAATGACGCCGTTGTTTGAACGCGAAGACTATGGCCAGAAGCTCCTTATCGTGGACCTATAGTTGCACTCCGCGGGAATCATCTTTCTTGAAAAGTAGGCTACCGGATGCCAATGACCTTTATCGTCTGGTTGGCAAAGTATCCCCCCTATTGCTTTAATCGAGGCGTCGGTCTCCACACGAATGGGCCTAGCCGGGTCGAAATGTTGCAAGATAGGTGTTTTCAGGAATGCATCTCGTAGGCGTTTGAAAGCTTCGTAGGTCTCGGGAGTCAGGAAGTCATTCGGCAGTCGTTCTTTGTTGTGATTTTTGCTTCGACTTTTGTTCGGGCTACGCTTTCGCTTGGTTTTTTTTTTATGGAGCTCTGCTGACTCTTTTAGCATTGAGGTTAAAGGTAATGTCAGCTTACTGAAGTTTTTGATGAACCGCCTATAGAAATTGCATAATCCCAGAAACCCCAGGATTTCTGACACGTTCTTGGGTGTCGGTCACTTCTGTATGGCATCGATTTTATCTTCTTGCATCTGTATTTTTTGGAGATACAACGAAGTCTAGGAAGTCAATGCTGTTTTTGAAGAACTTACACTTTTTCATGTTGATGAAGAGCTTGTGTTTTCGCAAACGGTCTAGGATTCATTTGACGTTTTCGATGTGCTGCTTTTCGTTCATGGAGTATATGACTATATCATTCAGATAGACTATGACAGTGAGATCGAGTCGTTCGGTCAGAATTTTATTGACGAAGCTCTGGAACGTCGCAGGTGCATTAGTTAGACCGAAAGGCAGAACGGTATATTCAAAATGCTCATATCGTGTTGAACGTCGTCTTCCACTCATCATCTTCCCTGATACGTAGCCTATTATATGCTGCTATCATATCAAGATTTGTATAGATGCGAGCCTTGCTCAGACGGTTTAGACTTTCACCGATTAGCGGCAGGGGATATTTATTTTTAATCGTCAAGAGATTCAAGCCTCTGTAATTCACACACAATCTCAGGGTTCCGTTCTTCTTCTTGACGAACAGAATTGGTGCTCCGGCTGAGGAGGTGGAGGGTTTGATGAAACCGTTCTTGAGGTGTTTATCTAGATAAGCTCGCAATATTTTGAGCTCGTCCTCTGACAGTGAGTAGATGGGATCATAGGGAGGCTTCTTGCCTGGCTCCAGATCAATGGCATGATCGTCTGGTTCATGATCAGGTAGTTCGTATGTTTTGTTCTCATCTGTCAGGTCAGCGAATTCCTTCAAGACTTCGGGTATGGTGGCTTTGATATTTGGCTTATTTTTCATTTTCGCGAGGGCCGAACCAATTTGTGCCCGTCGTTCGATGTGTACGTTATTCATGTTCGTTTTCTCGTCACGGAGGATTCGTACGAACATGACGAAGCCCTGTTCCTTGTCATCGACGACAGCGCTGGCTAGTTCTTCTGGCTCGATTTCCTCGATACGGTTTACGGTGGAGAGGATTGATTTTACAGTCAGTGGCCACGGCCCGATTTTATCGGTGTTTCAATCTACTTTTGCGTCTGATAATTGCATTCATGGCAGGCTTAACGTCATATCCCAGGTCAGGTCCGTTTCTATGAAGCTATCATTGAAGAAACGATTCACATCGTTTTCGTCCTGCACTTCGAACTGCACGAAGTAGACGTCATAGGTCTTGAGGGGGTGATTATCGATAGTCATTGCTTCGCAGTTAGGCACGTTGGATGGCTCTAATCCGAGTTGTTTAGCAAGGGTATTACTTATCAGACTGATTTCTGTTCCTGGATCCATGACTGCTTCGAACTTTAGCTTGTCTTTCTCGCCTGGTCTTTTATTTACCTTGACCATTGTCTTCTTGCATTTAGCCATACGGAGCTTCCTTCGACGGCGTTTGGCGCTTTTGGTCTCGGTATCGGTCGTGGACGACTCATCAAGGCTAGAATCAGTTTCGTCACTCAGTATAGGGTCTTCCATTGTGCCAGCTTGATTGGAGGTTATCAAGCCGACTATTTTTTTTGATCCCGAGCCGAATGCTACCTCCTATGTATGTTTTCCGGCTTTTTATCCTTACAGTCCTTGAAAGTACAGTCTGGCTTACCGCAGTTTCTGCACTTGTTGTTGTCGACTATATTCTTGAACTCGTCCTTGGTCCAACGTCATAGCTTCTTGGGTTTGACTGGTTCTTGGTTAGGATTATCAGTTCTGGGTTTCTTATCGCCCTTTCCTTTTCGGTTCCTGTTGGGCCGAGACTGATTGTTGTCTTTTTTTTTTTATCGGAGTCTTCCTCGCCTTTCTTGCGTTTGTTATAGCTGTTTTTAGGCTTATTCTTGCCTGCACTGCGCTGCTTCTTGCGCTCGTTATTCTCTCGGCATTTGAGACGCTTCAAGATCTCCTCCTTGTTGTCCTCGATACCTTGCTCTGCGAGGAAGTCCTGATTATCCTGGGTGAGATTCAAGATGAAGTCCTGTAGTTCTATTGCAGGTGAGGGTTTCATGGTCGGGTGCAGGTCCGCAACGAGGGCAATACGATGGGCATCGTAGTTTCTTACTGATTGGTTGGCTCGTTGTGTGTAATCTTTATATTTCTGGAAGTTGTCCTCTTTCCTGGTTGAGGCTTTCTGGGTGTTTTCCTTGAGGAAGTCAACATATTTCTTCCATGTATACTCTTTACCTGGGTTGTTTTTGGCTTTAGCATTCCACAACAGCTGAGCACTAGATCCCCTCTTCAGAAAGGTGACAGCAAAGGAGAGCTTGACCTTGTCAGGATTCTTAGCGGAGTCGTCCACTTGGTTCATGTCGAATTGATTCTCCATTTCCCATATGTATTGAGTCCATTCTTTATAGCTATCCCCAGCGAATAGGCCTGGTTTGTTCCCCAATACCTTGATGTAGAACGGCTTCCCCTTGGAGACTGGCGGAGTGGCTCGATTGCGTAGTACTTCATACCGGGCAGCCTGTTGTTGAATGTATGCTCGATACTCCTGCGGAGTGGCGTCTGGTCCTGGAGGGTCAAGGACCGGCTCATTGATGTCCGTGAGAGAAGAGGAAGCAGACATGCTGTTGACTTGGTGTGCTGTATACACGAGTGGTGCTAACCTGATGGTTATGGTAGAAATTAGAATGTAAGATACGGAGTGTGGCACCAGAGATGTATAGCCCCCTGATTGATAGTTAGACTAATTTCTAAAGAACCAGAAATTCTAGTCACTATCCTCTCGCTATATACAAATGTACGAATAAAGAGAATAAAGAACTCCAATTGCAAGCCACTCGGCTTGCTGCTTGTTGTTGTATAAAGAGGTGCAAACAGCATTCCTCCGGATCCGGTGTTTGCTCTGCATGTGGCCATGGTGCATACCTCGGCCCTACCGGGGTTCGGCCATACCTTATGCCGACCTGGACCCTGAGTGCCTTACAACAATTCACGTTGTGATTTTGAAAATGTTTTGTCAAACGATAATCGAAATTTCGAAATTTGAAATTGTGATAAAAAAAATCGTTATATATAAATTATGAATATTCGTCGAAAATCGAATCATTGCGATGTGTGATTCAATCAAAATCTAATTCGACGTAAAAATTCTGTTGAAATTTTGTGATTTGAAAAACGATAAATTAATTTTTTATTGTGTAAAAACATGATTTGTGTATATAAAATTTAATCACGTAATTTGCGTTTAGACATTATCTCGTCAACGTTTTGATTTTTACATAATTGTTGTCAATAAAATAATAAATTTGATTTTTTTCGACGATTCGATTTTAAAATTTGCGTTTTTATATTTTGTTATTTATGATTGAACAATAAACACATTGACATCGCATGTATAAATTCGATTTATTAATTTTTCGACACGTTTTTTAATTGTTTCGTTTTTATTGAATTCGTTTTTTTTTTTTTATTTTTCGATTTTTTTCAATAAATCGACATTCGAATTTTCGATTATTGACGCGACGCGATCATTGTTTGTAAAAAATTTAAAAACGAAAAAACATTTCGAAATCGCGTCAATTTTTTTTTTCAAAAAACATGATATGATATTGTTATAATTGATATTAACATTTCGATTAACGAATTTATCGATTATATTCGAATTATTAATATCAATTTGAAAATTGTTTGATATAAAAATGCGTGAAACAATTTTTTTGTTGTTTCGCAAAATTTTGATCGTTTCGTTCGAATAATCATATTTCAATAAAATAATTTTTGAAATTTCATTGTTTTTTACGTTGATTGTGATTCGATTTTTAATTTTATTTTGAAAATATTTGCAAATTTCGTTTTGAACACGAAAATTCAAATTTTTTCAAATTAATATATAAAATTCGTAATTTTTTGTTGTATGTTAATAATGTAAAAAATCGAAATAACACGTAATATATTTTTCATTATTAAAATTTCGAATATCATGTTTGTTTTTTGATCATTCGCGAAATATTTTTTAATTGTATGATGTATGATTGTAATTACAAAAAATATTATAACAAAACGAAATTTATTAAATATATTTTTGATATACATTTGAAAATCGAAATTATTTTTGAAATTTTTGAAAAATATGTCGTAAATCGCGATATTTATAATATTGACAATAAATGAAATAAATTATACAACATTTGTTAATTTTTATTGTAATAATTGACACGCATTTATTTATTTCGATTCAAAATTTTCGTAATTAAAACGAATGAAAACATAATTGTATAACAATTTCGCAATCAATTGATAAAAATTGACAATAATTTCGAATTGATAATACGAAATCATTATGTTTTTGATTTTATAAATTGTATTAAATCGAAAATGTCAATTGAATCGTACATTTCTGTTGACGTTAATGTATTTGCATATTTTTTATGTAAATAATTTTACGATTCGCATTTCGAAATTTTGTGATATATTTATAATTTTCGAATATCGTTTTATGTTGCGTTTAAACATTTGTTTGCATTTTTTTTATATTTTCAAAATAAAATCGTTGATCGTATCGAAATTGATTTTGTTCAAATATTTAATTTAATTTTGATACATTTATTGAATATTAATGTTTGAAAATAAAAAAATTCGTTTCATCAAATAAACATGTTTATCATTAAAAAAATTGTTTTTGCGTTGTTTAATGATTTTTTAACATTATCGTGTAATCGATATTTTTTCGAACGTTCATGTAACAAAAAATTTTGTCGAAAAAAATATCGATTTATATTATATCGATATTTTCGATTGTTCGTTTTTGATAAAAAAATAAAATCGTTTAATTTGTTTCGATTTAATATCGATTGTTTTTTTACAATTGATATAAAAATGTTGAAAATATTAATTGATATCGAAATTTTAAATTATTAATAATTCAATACGTTGTTGAATCATTCACGAATAATTTAATTAACAATAATTGTTAAACGTCGTTTTGATATAATATTCATGTTTTGTTTTTGAATTTTTATTGTTATTGTTTTTTTTTGTATCGATTTCGTCATTCGATATATTTTTGAAATTATTCGAAATAATTTTGCGTTTTTGAATGATTTTTGTACGTTTTTTTTGTTGTTGTATTTAAATGTATTTTGTTATGTGCGTGCAAATAATGAATTTGTTTTTAAATTAACAATATTATTTGATTGAACAATTTAATTCGTGAACAATTAATTGCAATATTAATTATCGCAAAAAAAACAATTTCGAATATTTATTGTGAATGTTGTACGTGAAATTTCATATTGTCGATTTTTGCGTTTTTGATTCGATTTAATTTGTTTGAAATTATTGAATTAATCAATCGAATAAATCGTAAATCGAAAACATTATGTTGAATTTTGATATAAAAACACAAAAATTGAAAAATAAATATATTACAATCAACGCGACATCAAATATGTATCAAAAATAAAAACAAAAAAAAACAATACAATTTAACGAAAAACGTTTTTAATTGTGATTAACGAAATTGATTAAACAAAATTTTTGTCGTCGATTAAAACAACAATTGTTTGTTTTAATCGTTAAATTATTTTGTTGTTTAACGTATTTCGCGAAAATTTAAATTTATTTAATTTTTAACGTGTTTTATCAAATATACGAACGTATTGTTTATTTTTCGTTTAATTATTTGTATTTTGCTAAATTGTGCGATTGAAATCAAATCAATTATTAAAACAATTTCAAATGTATTAAATTATTATTTATATCAAACATGATATTTTTGTAATCGAAATATTTGATTGAAACGATTCACAACGAAAAAAAAAATAAAATATCGTTTTTCGTTAAATTGATATTCATTTTTTTAATACAATTTTTTTTTTCAAATTTCGAATTCAAAATTTTTAATAAACGATGAATAAAACGACGTCAATAAATGAAACGACGTCAATGATATTTATCGTAATCGTTATTGTTTATAATTTATATTTTGCGATATTTTTCGAAATAATCAAAATTAAAAATATAATTGCGAAAATTGACAGATCGTCACAATCATTTAATCGCGACAATTCAAATTTTTCGCAATATAATTATTTTTGATGTTAAATTGAAATTCGAAATATAACAAAATATTCGAAATAAAATCAAATTAATTAACGTCGTATTTCGATTGCATTTGAATCGATTTGAATATTTGTAAATTATTTTCGATCGTGTTCAATGATTTCAACAACAATTAAATGATATCAAAAATGAATATTGACAATATTTAAATACGATTTATGAATCGTACGATCGCGAAAGTTTTCAACATTTCGATACAATTTGCGAAATTTTTACAATTAACGTAATTGCAAAAAATTATATATTGTTTAACATCGAATCAAATTTGTATTAAATTTAATTTGTTTTCAATCATATTTTTATTTTTTGTCAATTTTTGATTTTATTTAAATATATTTTTTATTGCAATTTTCGTTTTCGATTTTTATAAATCGAAAAAAACAAAACAAATCGTAAAAAAAAAAATGAACAATAAAAAAAACAAAAAAATCAATTGAAAAATATTTCGAATACGAAAAATGAATTGAAAATAAAAAATGAATTATTAACAAAAAATAAATTGAAAACGAATAATAAAAAATAAATAAAAAACGAAATAAAAACAAAAAATGAAAAATAAATGAAAAATAAATTGAAAACGAAAAAATTAAACAAATAAAAAATTGTCGTTGTTGCGACGATTCGTACAACGATATTAACGTTAATACAATTGATATTTTGAATCGAATTAATAGCAAAATATCGATTTTTTGAAAAATTGTACGTTGATCGTTTTTATAATTCGTTACGTTAATTTTTAATACAAATCATTAAATCAAAATGTTTTTTTATTTGTATTAATAATTTATTTTGATTTAATTTAATAAAAAATTGCAAATAATAAAATTCATAAAAATACATTTCGATTATCGCGATTTTTCAAAAATTGTTAAAACATTGAATCAAAACATTGACAGAAATTTTTGTTTGTTGATCAATCATTGATCGATGTTTGTCAATTGAAATTGATTATCGTATGTAAATTAATGTTTTTTGCTTATAAACAAATTTCGTTTCATAAAATTAATACAATTTTTTACATTTTTTTTGTTTTTAGCAATATGATAACATTATCGTTACAATCAATCGTCATTTTGCATCATTGATTGCATCGTGACAATCAACATACAAAACATTTTGTCGATTTAATTTTTAATTTGTTTGTTTTTGTTTTATCAAAATCTTTGTGTTTTCGTCGTTTTGTTATTTTATTCGATGATTTTATCATTTCATTTTTCGAAAATTTTTCGATCGATTTTCATCAATTGACATTGTTTAAATATTTTTTTTTGTTTGTTTTTTTCGATTACGTTTGTTAATCTGTTTGTGAAAACTTTTCAAAAAATTTTTCACATTTTGCTTATCGACTATTCGATTCGTATTGAAAAATCTTTTACATTTTGTTTGTCAACAAATTTTCGACAAACAATTTCAATTTGACGTTTTCGAATTTTGTTTTGTTATCAAAACTTTTCAACATTGTTTTTCAATTTGACGTTTTTCGTAAAATCGATCATCGATACGCTACAATTATTTCAAACGAATTACGATTCATTTTTGACGTTATCGTTTTTACAAATTTTCGATCAATTGTGATACGTCGACAAATTCGTGACAATAAAACATTTTTTGTCAAATTATTTGTTTATTTTTCGAAATGAATTACAATCAAATCAAATTTTCGAATTGTTGCGAAAATTTTTTACAATCAAATTGTTGAATATCGTCAAATTCAAATTTATCGCAACTTTTTACATTTCAAAATTGATGAAATTAATTCGACGTTCAATAATAACATCGATAACACGTCAAAACGAAAATCATTTATTATTTCAAATGTTTTACGTATATCACGTCGATATCAAAACGTTAACGATACATTTATCATTCGTCAACGTTTTAAATTTGACGAAACAATGTTCATATTTAACGTATTATCGTTGACAAATTCAAAAACATCGATCAACGTTAACAACAATTTTGTTGACATCGATTTCGATGTCATTGATTCGATTGATATTCGACAAACGTTTAATTCACAAAAATCGTCAATTACAATTGAAAAAATAATAAAAAACGATTTCAACATGTTTGATCAATTCGTATTTTGAAATCAATAACGTATCGAATTAAAAAAATGATTATTTTTGTCGTCACGTTTGTTATACGTGAAATTGTCACGTCAACATTCAATGATAATGACGTTGTCAATAATAATGATAACGAAAAAACGATGATTTAATTTCAATTGATGTCAACTTTTCACAATTTGACAATGTTAACGATTGAAAATCGAAAAATATGAATTTTTTGATTCGAAATATGAAAATTTAATTTACATCGACGATTCAATCGTTAATGTTAATCGTCACGTATTTTATCGAGATATTTATGTTTTTATCGACAAATTAAAAAATATGACATCGTTACGTAAAAAAAAAAAAAATAAATTACGCATCGTTATTTCGCAATGTTTACGTGACATTGTTTTGATATAACATTTTGCGAAATTGTCAAATTTCGAAAAAAATTGTTTCGAAATCGTGTTACGTTGATTAATTAATACGATGTTTTGATTGTCAAATTTAAAAACAAACGTCAAAAATTGTCGAAAAATTACAACGTTTTCGTTACATCATGTTTGTCGCACGAAATGCACGCAATTCGCGTTTTTATATTTAAAAAAAAAATTTCGACATGTTAAATCGATTGAATTAAATTCAATTTTCAATCAATTCATCATGACGTGAAATAATTCCGATTGAAAATTTCGTCAACATGTGTCAAAATCAAATTTTGATGTCATTATACGTCAATTTCTCGAAAAATTGAATAAAAAAATCGAAATATAATATGACATGATTAAATATTGCGATCGAAATCAATTTCGAAATCAATTTTTCGATAATAATAATAATCGAAAATCAAATTCAGATAGAATTTTTCTATAATAAAATATTTCTTAAAATCGCTTAACGCGAATGATCGACCGAAAAGAATTCTGATCAATTCTGCGTTCGTATTTGTTAAAGTCGATAACTCTCATCAATTGAAAATTCAAGTTCTCAATCGAGACATACGTCAAGATCACCTTCAAACGCTTCAATAATTTGCAATTATTTCGCATTTTGCACATCAAGCAACAATCACATATGATTTTCATGTATTCAGTCAAAGTTGTAGAACAGAATCAGCGCATTTCAACGTTGCAAAAATAATAAAAATCGACTCATTATCGCAATAGTTTTGACGTTTCGAAAACTTCGTCGTTGTCAAATCGTCAATTGAGATGTTTGCGAAAATGTTTTCGCTCAATTCTTCGAAATCTGTACAGTTACTTCGCATCTTGCATTTCAATCAACAATCTCATATGATTTTCGCGTATCTAGTCAAGATTATAAAACAGAATAAGCGCATTTCAACGCTTCAAAAATTGTACAAATCGATTCATTGTCGCAATAGTTTTGAGAATTCGAAGATTACGTCGTTGTCAAATTTGTGTCTGCTGAAATGTGTTGCGTTCGATTCTCGGCGATGTCTGCAGCGTTTCAATGCGATTTCGATCATAACTCAATGCGCACTCGATGAATATTCGATATTATTGATTATTTGAATAGAGCTCATAATGAGCTTCAAAATGAGTTTTCGTTTGTATATTTTACTTATTGAGTGTAAATGTTATTAAGATGCGAAGTCGTTGACATCGCAAAGCAATTGCGAAATGTCGATTTTCGCAATCTTATCAGATTCAAATCTAATTCTGAAGTTCTGCATGGAATTTTTTTGAAAAAATTCACGAGCAGCCTTGTAACAATAATAATAAACAAAATTCTAAAAATGATCGTGTCGATAATCGAATTAATAATTATTATATTTATCAATCGACGTTTCAACAATTTCGTTTCGACAATTTTTCATATCAAAATCGAATTTATCAAAATAATCAACAATCAAACGATCGTCAATCACAACGCGTTTTGTCATTCGAAAAACAATTATTTCAAATTATCGACGAAAACGTGTCAAATTCGCGAAAAAAATTTTCACGAAACGTTCAATCATTTGTTGATAACAATCGATCAAATAATAACAACAATATTCGTCAAAAAACAAAATTTACGTTTTTGATGAAAAAAACGAAAATGAAATTATTGAAAAGTTTGTTGAAAATTTCAACAATAATCAGAACGTTTTCTATTCGCAAAATTTCAATTATTATGATTCGAATTACGAATTTGACGATTTTGAAAACGACGTTTTCGCAATTTATTTCGTGATTTTTACGTTTGCAATTGAATGTCGTCGATATTACAAAACATTCGAATTCAATAATCAATTACACGTTCATTTACACATCGATTGTCAAAGTGAATTGCGAAAAATTTTCACAATTTTAATCGTCGAAATTTCGTTTATTGTTGTCATCAAAATTTTTAACATGTGAATCGTTGTTACGAACATGTCTGACAGATAAATTTGACAAATAAATAGTTAATATGATATGTGATCGAGTAACGAATTATGTTTTAATTTTACGTCGGAATTCACGTGATTGAAAATTTGACGTCGCATATTGTTTGCAATTTCAACATTTTATATTTATTTGTTTTTGCAAATTTACTGTTTTCGTTTAATTAATCAATCAATACAATCATACAAACACGATTCATGATATTACAATAAATTTTTAATTTTTATCGTTCGTCGTGATACGCGAACGTTCAAAAATAAAATTTCAAATCGATCAAATTTTTCGTGCGAAACAAACGACGAAAAGTTTTTTTGACGAAACAAACAACAAAAATCGTATAATTACAAATCGAATTTATACGCAAACGACGAAATTTTCGACGATAAAAACGACAAAAACGACGACGATTTTTTTTATTTTTTTTATTTCTCGAAATGATTCGAAATCATTATGATATAATTCAATTCAATTTTTTGCGTCAGAATTTGAATATCGACAAAATGCAACAAAACATTGAACATATGTTGACGAATTTTCAGAAAATCGACGAAAAATTCACGATTCGTTACAAATTTCGTCAATTTTTTTTACGTTAAACGTTGTGTCGAATCAAAACGACGATATTACATATTTTTTGAATATAAAAATCGTTCGTCAATTGAAATATTGAATTCAACATTATTTCAACGATTTTTTGAACGTATTCAACGATTTACGTTTCGATCGAAACAAATACGTGATCGTTTTAAAAAAATTCATCAATTCGTCAAAATTTACAAAATTCAAAAACAAAATTTATTCGAAATCGACAACGTTTTCGAAAAAATGCACGACAAATTTAAAACGTCAAGAAATGAAAAAAAAAAAACGAATTATAATTCAATCGAAAAAATTTGACAAACGTGTCGAATATGACGATTTGATAAAATCGAATGAAATTCGTCGTTTCGAACGCGTTTTTAATTTCGATTTAAATGAAAATTCAAACAATATCGACGATGACGAGAAAAATTTGTTGATGACGATTCGATCGTTACAAATTTTATTAAATTTTCGAAAAAAAAAAACGCACGAACAAATATTTCAATTTCGAAAAATTCACGAACGATGTGAATTTTGATTGATTCACGTAAAAAATTAACGTTTACGATAAATTCACGATCAACAACGATTGATACGAAATTGTTCGATTTATGATCACGACAATAATTGATTGAATTGAAAAAAAAAACGAAATATATTCAATTTTGTCGATACAACAATTTGAATTATTTCGAAAATAAAATAATGATAATCAATTTTCTCGAAAACATTTATGAAAATTCAAATCATCAACGCAACGTACGTTGAAAATATCGAAATTTGATCATGTTTGACATTCAAATTTTTCAATTTTTTTATTCGAATTTTTATCGTTTGAATATTCAAATCAATTTTGATCAATTTACATTTAAAAAATTTGATGAACAAATTTATCATGTCGTTGAAACAAACTTTGAACAATTTGTTTCGTCATCATTTCATTTTGCTCGCGTAAAAATGACATTTAACAAATGTATAACGATTTGATCAATATTCGAAAAAAAAATTCGCATTCGAATTCAAAAATCAATTTTCGTAATTTTCAAATCGACGTTTGTTGTTTCAATTGCAATTTCGTTTGTCAAATCAATCACATCGACGTTTTTCGTTAAATTCAAAAACGATCATAAACATGATTCGATTATCGATCAATTGATTGTCACGAACAAATATTTCACGTATGAAAAATTCGATCACAATTGAAAATTTTGTTTCAACGTCAACAAATTTCAAAAACGTCAATGACATAAATTACAAATACATCAATTGAATTTTGATATCGATTCGAGCGAATTTGATTCGAAAAATTGACAATTCACGTCAAAAACGCGATTGATGAATGTTTAAAAAAAAATTTTATTCACGATGATAATATGTTTGATTTTTTCATTAAACGATTTTTAATCATTATTTGTACGTTATCATTCAACGATAATAAACATAAATTAAAAATTTTAATAAACATTGATGCAATCGATTATGCGTTGAAATTGATAAAAAAATCGCGCAATTTGTATGCAACATGTTGAATATAAAATTCGTATTTTTATTGAAATCGAAATCATTGATTGAATTCGACGATTATCATGTTTTTTTTATAATTTACGCGATATATTTCAAATTGACGATAAAATTACATTTCGAATTGATTGTTTTTTTGTTAATTATTGATTTCGATAATTTTTCGATAATTTTAAAAAAAATCGTGAATGAACAAACATGAAATCATATTGAACATGATTTACGATAAATTGATTTTCAAATCGTTCAAATGTAATTATCACGACAACATATTCAATCAAACGATTTAAATTCGTCGTTTGAAAATTTTCAAATCAAATCGTCGATAAAATGTATCTAATTGACGTCGCGACGTTGTATTATTTCAAAAAAACAATATTGAACACATAACGACGATGATGTTTCGATATATCATTTTACAACGATTCAAAATTAAATTTTTATTTTTTATTGTTGAAAATGAATCAAATGCATTCGATTCGAAATGTTTCGAATATTCAATTCATTCAAAAATCGATGACGACGACGAATCATCAACAATTGAATCAAATAATTCAAAAATTGATATTACGATTGTTACGAAAACGACATTCGTCAAAAAAAAAATTGAAAAATCAACGCAATAAACGATGAAAAACGAAAAAACAACAATTCGAATTTTCGTCATTTTCAAAATTGAATTTTGACGATTCGATAAATATCGTTATGATTGATGAAAATTTTTTTTTTGTTGATCGAAATCAAAAATCGAAAACAAAAAATTCAATGTTTTTCAATTACGATCAATCAAATCGATTTCGCATTCAAAACAATGCAAACGAATTTTGAATCGTTGAAAATCGCGATCATAATTAAAAAATTTTAAAACATGAACAAATCAAATCAATATTCGAACGCATAATGAAAAAAATATCAAAATATTTTCGACATTTATCAAAAATATTCGATTTTCAAAAAATTATCAAATTGTTTTTTCATAAATCGTACGATCACAAAATTGAATTTTTGAACGATAACAATTTTTTATTTCGCAATCGAATGTATTTTTTATTCGAATTCAAATTTAAAAAATTCAAAAAATATTTGAAAAAAAATTTGCAAAAAAAATTTATCGTATTTAATCAAACGACATATGTTTCATTTGTTTTATTTGCGATCAAATTCAATAATCAATTACGTTTGTGTGTGAATTATCGTCGATTCAATTATATCACGAAACGTAATCGATATTTTATTTTTTTGATCGAAAAAATTTTGATCAAAATTCAAAATTGCAAATATTTGATCAAACTGAATATCATATCAATTTTCAATAAATTTCGAATGAATGAAAAAAAATGAAAAATTTATCACGTTCGTCATTTTTATGAAATCGTATAAATATCGAATATTATTTTTTGAATTAATCAACGATTTTGCAAATTAACAACATTACATGAATGATTTTTTGTTCAATTTTTTGAACGAGTTCTGTCAAATTTATTTGAATAACATATTCGTTTACAACAAATTAAAAAAAAAAAACATATCGTGCACGTTCGAACAATATTGAAAAAATTCAAAAAAATCGATTTACAAATGAATATTGAGAAATGCGAATTTTTAAAAAAAAAATAATTTTTTTAAACGTTATATTTTCGATGAATGATTTTCGCATGAATTCAAAAAAAAAATACAAATCATAATTGATTGAACACGATTTACAAATTTCAAGAAAATAAAAATTTTCGTGAATTTCGTTAATTTATATCGACGTTTCATTCGTGATTTTTCGAAAAAAATTAAAATTTTCATTCGAATGATCAAAAAATTCGTAAAATTCGAATGAATTACGAAAACAAAAAATTTTCAATTTATTCAAAAAAACGATGATCGAAATTTTTATATTTCGTCATTACGATAAAATCAAACAAATCATTTTAAAAATCGATTTTTTAAATTACGTCAATGCGAAAATGTTATCGCAATACGATGACGAAAAAATTTTACATTTCGTTGTTTTTTACAATCGAAACATGATTTCAATCGAATACAATTACGAAATTTATAACAAAAAAATATTGATCATTATTCGTTGTTTGAAACATTGACGTTCGAAATTCGAAAACATTGAAAAATTCATTAAAATTTTCATTGATTACAAAAATTTGAAAATTTTCATAATTTCGAAAAAATTAATTTTTCGTCAAATTCGTTGAATCGAAATTTTATCGAAATTCAACATCGTCATTCAATTTCAATTTGAAATTCAAAACGTCAAAATCGACATTTTGATTCGTATGTCGAATTCAAAATTCAAAAACGATAATGACGAACGACATCAATATAAAAAACAAATATTGTTTATTTCGAAACGATTCGAAATTCATGTCGTCGAATTTGACGAATCAATTTACGAACGAATTTTCGTCGTCAACAAAACAAACGACGATTGCAAAACATATCGTGAAATATTCAATCAAAATTTCATTTTCGTATGAATTTTTCGTCGAATTTTATTTCGTATGTCATTTAAAAAGCAATTTTTGATCGTTAAAACGAAAAATATCACGAACACAATGCAAAACATTTTCGATTATATACGAGTTCACGTCGAAATAATTCAAAAAAAATGACGACGCAAATCAACAAACATCGCAAAATCGTGAAATACGTCGAAAAAAAACGTTTTTTTTTGAATCGACGAAACATCAAAATCGTTAAATTATTCGACAAATTCGATGACAAAAAATTGAATTCATTCAAAATGTTACAACGTCGAAACAATTTTTTCAATTTGAATTATCTGAAACAATGCGAATTTACGATGTTTTTTCATTGTTGATTTTTTCGCAAAAATTTTTGCGATTTTTCGAAAATCAAATCAACAAATTATTCGATTCTGTTATAGTCAACGAGAATATCGAATAAAAAATGAACGATGTTTTAAAATTTCGATATCATTACGATCGTTTTTAATATCGCGTCAATTGATCGAATTGATCGCATAATCGAATTTAATATTACGTCGATAACGATGAATTCGATAACGTTCGTGACGTAATAAATAATTATTATCGAAATCATTTTATCGTCGCAAATTCGAAATCATTCAAAATTACAATTTTTTTCAAATTGAATTCAAGATTCATTTGCGAATCGTCGTCGTTTTCGAAAAAATCGTCGTTTTGATTTTTATTGAAATTACATTCGATTAAAATTTGAAAATTTCGAATTCGATACATTCATTTGAATTTTTATTGTTTCGATTTTCAAAATTTTCAAATTTTTTATTATCGTTTCGATGTTGTTTACAATCAGAATTTATATCACATAAAAAGTTGAATCGTGTCAAAAACATTTTCAAAAATTGTTGTCAAATTTTATCGAACGTTGAAACAATAACAAAACATCAAAAAATAAAATTTGATGATCGTGAAATTTCTGAATTTTGCAAACATTCAAATCAATTCATAAAATTTTTAAAATTTCGAAACAACAACAAATCGTCGAGACGACGTTTGCGAAAAAAAAAATGTTATGAAAATATTTGACAAATAGATTTGACAAATAGATAATTAATATGATATGTGATCGAAACGAATTATGTTTTAATTTTACGTCGAAATTAACGTGATTGAAAATTTGACGTCGCATATTGTTTGCAATTTCAACATTTTATATTTATTTGTTTTTGCAAATTTATTGTTTTCGTCTAATTAATCAATCAATACAATAATACAAACACGATTCATGATAATCGTGATCGAAATTTTTCGAATTGATTTCTTGTCGAAAATTTCAATTTTTTTGAAAAAATCGAAATCAACAAATTTAATCAAAACTATCATGAATCGTGTTTGAGTAAACGTAATATTAATTAACTAAACAAAAACAATAAATTTGCAAAAACAAATATGTACAAAATGATAAAATTGTAAACAATGTGCGAACGTCAAGTTTCAAATCACGTTAATTTCGTCAAAAAATTAAAACATAATTCGATTCAAACATATTTGTTTAATCATTTATCATATCAATTATTTATTTGTCAAATTTATTTGTCAAACATGTTCGTAACATTATTTTTTTTTTCGCGAACGTCGTCTCGACGATTCGTTGTTGTTGCGAAATTTGAAAATTTTGTTGAAAATTTTGTTGAATCAAATTGTATAATTGCAAAATTCAAAAATTTCACGATCATCATTTTTCATTTTTTAATATTTTAATGTCATTTCAACGTTCGATAAAATTTAACGACAATTTTGAAAATGTGTTTTTGACACGATTCAATTTTTCATGCGATGTAAATTTTGACTGTAAATAACATCGAAAAATAATAAAAATTGAATTGTTGAATAAAAATCGTAAAATCAAAAACAAATGAATGAAAATTGAATTCGTGATTTTCAAATGTTAATCGAAAATAATTTCGATTAATGTTAACATGACGATTTTTTTCGAAAACGACGACGATTCGTTGAAAAATCTGATTCGTTAATCGCGATTTGAAATATTGAAATCAACGTTTTGAACGATTTTGAATTTGTTGTCGTGAAATGAATACGATGAAAATCGTTCATCACGTCGCGAACATTATCGAATTTTTCGTTATCGACATAATATCACGTTCGATCATGAAATCAATTCGATCAATTAATACGATATTGAAAACGATTGTAATAATATCGAAATTTCAAAATATCGTTCATTTCTCATTCGAAATTCTCGTTGACTATAACGAAATCGAAAAATTCGTTAATTTGATTTTCGAAAAATCACGAAAATTTTTGCGAAAAAATCAACAATGAAACACATCGTAAATTCGCATGATTTTTGATAATTCGAATCGATAAAAATTGTTCATACGTTTTAATATTTTGTACGATTTTAATTTTTGTCATCAAATTTGTTAAAACGATTTGATCGTTTTGATGTTTCGTCGATTCAAAAAAACGAAATTTTTTTCGACGTATTTCACGATTTTTCGATATTTGTTGATTTGAACGATTATACGTTTTTGAATCATTTTTGCATGATTTCGTACGTAATTGAAAATATTTTGTATTGTATCGATGATATTTTTTGTTTTAACGATCAAAAATCACTTTTTCGTTGTAACATACGAAATAAAATTTGATAAAAAATTCATACGAAAATGAAAATTTTTATTGATAAAAAATGATAATAATTTTGTTGTTGCAAATATCGCGTTATTGTTTGCAAATTCGATCATGAATAATCAAACGTTTCAATCGTTTTGCATGTAATTGCAATATTGTCGCAATTGTTTTTCGATATTTTGATTGATTTTTTCGATTTGTTTATCGATTTTTGAATGAAAAACGATAAAAAATTTACATTTGATGTCGAAAATTTTGCAAAATGTTTGTCAAACGAATGATATAAATTGAAATTTTCGATTTAACGTTATAAAAAAAAATAATTCATGCGTACGAAACACGTAATTGATAAATATTTTGATCGTGATTTTCGCATTTGTATTTTCATCGTCGACGATGCAAAACACGTAATAACGTTTTTTATTAAATTTGTCAATTATCGTGCAAATGACGTTGTGATCGTAAACGTCGAACAATTCGATAATGAAATTCATAAATATGTCGATTCAACGTTGCAAAAAAATAATCAAAAAATGAATAAATTTTTTTTTTCGATTTCGAAAAATTTTCGTACGTTGATATTCATAACAATTGCGTACGTATCGACGAACGAATTTGCGCATGTTGAATCAATAATAATCGTAACGTATAAAATTTTTCATACGATTGAAATTTGAATGTTTTGAAATCGAAAATTAATGAATTTTTTTGAAAAATTAACGAATAAAAAAACGTCGACAAGCATTCATAGTCGATCATTTCGATATAAAATATCGTTTTTTTTATTGCAATTTCGTAAATCGATTTCGTTCATTGATATGAAATTTTGTTCGATAATTTCACGATATATCGTGCAATTATCGTCAATTTTATTGACAATCAAAATTCGTTCGTAAATAAATTCGTCAAATTTTATCGCGTGAATTTCGAATCGTTTTGAAATAAACAATATTTGTTTTCGATATTGATGTCGTTCATCAATTTCGTTTTTGAATCGAAAATCAAACATACGAATCAAAACATTTGTTTTAACGTTTTGAATTTCGAATTGAAACTGAATGACAATGTTGAATTTCGAAAAAATTTTCGTTCAACGAATTTGACGAAAAATGAGTTTTTTAAACGTCATGAAAATTTTCAGTTTTTTGTGATCGATGAAAATTTTGATCGATTTTTCGATATTTTCGAATTCAAAACGTCAATGTTTTAAACAGCGAATGATAATTAATAATTTTTTGTTATAAATTTCGTAATTGCATTTCGATTGAAATCATGTTGCGATTATAAAAAACAACGAAATGCAACACTTTTTCGTCGTTATATTGAAATAATATTTTTGCGTTGACGTAATCAAAAAAATCGATTTTCAAAATGATTTGTTTTGTTCGATCGTAATGTCGTAATATGAAAATTTTCGTCATTGTTTTTTTTGAAAAATTGAAAATTTTTCGATTTTTACAATTCATTCGAAATTTACAAGTTTTTTGATTATTCGAATGAAAATTCGAATTTTTTCGAAAAATCACGAATGAATCGTCTGTAAAAATTGACGAAATTCACGAAAATTTGTATTTTTTCAGATTTGTAAAACGTTTTCAATTAACAATGATTTTTATTTTTTTCGAATTCATGCGAAAATTATTTATCGATAATATGACGTTCAAAAATGTCATTTTTTTTTGAAAAATTCGCATTTTTCAATATTCATTTGCAATTCGATTTTTTGAATTTTTTCAATATTTTACGAACGTGAACGATGTGTTTTTTCTTGAATTTGTTGTAAATGAAAATATCATTTCAATAAATTTGACAAAAATCGTTCAAAAATTGAATAACAAATCGTTTATGTAATGTTGTCGATTCGCGAATTCGTTGATCAATTCGAAAAATAATATTCGATATTTGTATGATTTCATGAAAATAACGAACGTAATAAATTTTTCATTTTTTTCATTCATTCGAAATTTGTTGAAAATCGATATGATATTGATTTGATCAAATATTTGCAATTTTTGTATTTTAATTAAAATTTTTGATCAAAAAAATGAAATATCGATTGCGTTTCGTGATATGATTGAATCGTCGATAATTCACACACAAACGTAATTGATCATTTGATTTGATTGCAAATAAAACGAACGAAACGTAAATCGTTTGATTGAATACAATAAAATTTTTTTGAAAATTATTTTTCAAATATTTTTGAATTTTGAAATTTGAATTCGAACAATGAATATATTTTGTTTCCGAAACAATGTATTGTTATCGTTTAAAAATTCGATTTTGTGATCGTAAAATCGATGCGATAACAATTGATTGTTTTGAAAATCGAATATTTTGACAAATGTTTGAAATATTTCGATATTTTTCATTATACGTTCAAAATCGATTTGAC